>PVKE010034589.1:0-17321 GCA_004027555.1 Craseonycteris thonglongyai
CTTTTTCAGTAACATTTGACATTCAGTACTATCTTATATTAGTTTCAGGTGTACAGCATAGTGGTTAGACATTTATGTAATTTATACAGCGATCCCCAGTGTGTCTAGTAGCCACCTGGCACTATACATAGTTGTTGCAACATTATTGACTGTATATTATCGTTCCTGAGGTCAGCTTTTGAGATTTGTTCATATTCCAGGAGGGCTTCTCCCAGCTGTCTTTTTCCCCAGTTCTCTTCTTCAAACTAGTTAGCCTATAGTTTAGACTTTATATTCAATATATGTATCAGACTCTTTCCATTTGCCTTTCATTACAACCTTCACTTTTTGGGAATACCCTTAAACTTGTACTTCTCCACTCTCTGTTGCAAATGAAGTCAGTTTGACTGTTTTAAGGTCCACTTCTTCTTCCAGGTCAGATCTCTGACACATTGCTCTGGAACTGGAAATGGGATCAGTGGTGTGCTGTGAGCACTAGCTCAGGTTTTCTTGGCTTCCACTTGAAGCATGGAACCACTTAGCGCCTTACAGTCACAATTATGATACCACAATTGCAAAACCACAATTGCCTTACAAGGGCAACCAGAACCTGAGTTTTCTCAACCATACTACACCCAAGGTAGATCTTCCATATCCCAACAGTGGAGAATGGGCACAATTGCCTGGAATTTAGATTCAACAATAGGTTCTACCCCTCCCAGGAAGGTATGCCTCTGACCAGGAGCTAGAGGAGAGTGTGCCCCAGGGTTTTAGCTACACCAGTCTAGAGTGGAGCTGAGAGGGTCACTGAAGAGAAGTTTGGGTTTAAATACTTAAGACTCTTGATGTTCTCTGTGAATTTTAACCGGTTTTTAAAAAATAGGGGAAGCCGGGACAGCTCAGCGTGTTAAGCGCTCACTTTGCAGCCCAAGGGACCAAGGGTCGAATCCTGGCCCCTGCGGACCCATATGCTGAACTGGGCTGTGCTTCCCATGAGGGAGGCCCCCAGTTTGGTTCTTAACGCCCGGTTCTGCCCCTAGCTTGAGGGGGTGTGCCTCCCATGCAGGAGGCCCGTACCCTAGCCCGAAGTTCCTGCCCTGTGTGCCCCCCCCCACCCACCTGTGTGGAATGAAACTATGTCAAAACTGATGACATACAACTATGGATACTGCTCTGGGTCCTCCCCCTTCTCTCTGTCTCTCTCTGTCTCTGTCAAAAGCAATAAAATAAATCTAAAAAAAATAGATTTTCTAATTTGCTGTATGCCCTCAGGACCATTTTGAGAGACTTTAAATGTTTTTTCTTTTTTATTCTTAATAATTTTTACCAGTTTCACTAGTAAATAGATACACAGAGCTCCTTATGGTATCATGTTGAAAACCTATCTCCCTCCATACATTTAGATTATAAACCATACAGCCACTCCTCACTTAAGGACCCACCTGTTTAACAACAGTTCTGATTTAATACCAGTTCTCCACCACAGGAATCCCCTTTCTCAGTCTTTGTCTCATTCCCACAGTCAGTATTCACTACAGGAAGCATTCCCAATCACACAAGACTACATATAAGTGTAGTGTTGCATGATATCTTTTGAAGAATGAATACATATCCTATGGCACCATGACACATGACAAGACATCTGCTTTAAGCTCCTTGATTAGGGACCAATTCACTTAATGACCTAGTCTTCGGAATGGAACTTGGTCAGTAAGTGAGAAGTACCTGTGTTTTATACCTAGGCCTTTGCTACTGTTTCAAGTTTCAGTGTGCTCCTGCTTTTATTTTAGGGCAGCTTTCTTTTTATCTGTTGTCTCCAGTTTTATTTGACCTGTGCCATATTAACCTTTTATCCCACTATTAGCTTTGAAATCCAAACAAAAACAATATAGTGAATATAAACAATTTTATCTGAAATGCATTTTCTTATCTTTCTGTGTGGAGTTGGGGAACTAGGCATTAACTAACAAAGAGGTCAACTCCTTAAAATACAAGAGAGAAATGCTAAATAGATTTCATTCCACTGAAAGCAAGGAGAAAATGGTAAAATCATAATGGAGACTCATGAGAAAACATTCAGGCCTAATTCAATTTACAGTCTAATTATGAGGAAAAAGTTTGTATAAGGCTTTTTTTTTTTTTTTTTTTTTTTTAGTTTGGAAGCTTTTTTTCAATTACAGATGACATTCAATATTATTTTCTATTAGTTTCAGGTGTACAGCATAGCGGTTAGACATTTATGTCATTTATAAAGTGTTGCCCCAATTAGTGTAATAACACACCTGGCACTATACATAGTTATTACTCTATTACTGATTATATTCCCTTTGTTTTCCTTTACATCCCCATGACTATTTTGTAACTACCAATTTGTACTCCTTAATCCCTTGATCTTTTCGCCCAGCCTCACCAACCTCCACCCCATCTGGCAACCATCAGTTTGTTCTCTATCTATGAGTCTGTTTCTGTTTTGGTTATTCATTTATTTTGTTCTTTGGATTCCACATATAAATGAAATCATATGGTATTTGTCTTTCTCAGTCTGACTTATTTCACTTACCATAATACTCTCTATGTTTATTCATGTTGTCACAAATGGTAAGATTTCATTATTTTTTATTGGTGAGTAATACTTTATCTTTTTTTTTTTTAAGATTTATTGTTTTTGACAGTGAGAGAGAGAGAGAGATACAGAGCCAGAGACAGAGAGAAGGGGAAGGGCCCAGAATAGTCTCCATAGTTGTACATCATTGGTTTTTCCACATAGTTTCATTCCACAGGTGGGCGGGGCTGCACAGGGCAGGAACTGGGCCAGGGTCTCGCCCAGGTGAGAACTGAACTGGGGGCACTTCCTAGTTCAGCATATGGGTCTGCACTGGCCGGAGCCGGGACTCAATCCCCGGTCCCCGGGGCTGCAAAGTGAGCGCCCAACCCACTGAGCCATCCCGGCTTCCCCAATACTTTATCTTTAAAAGTTTTTTCCATGAAAATATAAAAAAAGTATTTTAGTCCATTTACTATGTTTTGATGTTTTGAAATTTAAATTTCCATCAAATTAACTTACTAATGTTAATTTAATAATGCTAATATGTAAACATCATCCTGCATTTAGTTCTCAAATCATCAATTTTCATCCCACATTTTATTGCAGACCAGTACTTTTTGCCAGAGCTAAGAAACGCAAGGAAGGGATTTAGAAAGAGGATGCAAGCCACAGTGGCTCTCAGTGAGGAAAGGGTTGGTAGAACTCAAGGGGAGGCTGAGTACTAGAAACTTTTCCTGGTTGTTCTTAGATTGATGGTGATAAATACTGTTTGACTCTTATTTGGGTAATTTCAAGAGAATTCACTTAGACTTCAATTGAAATAAACATAAAGACTGCTTTTGCTGATTACCAACCCAGTCAATTTTAATTTTAATTGGAAAATCTCAACTGAAATTATTCCAGTAAACAATTTCATAACTCCTACTTTTATCTTTGTGTCTTTACTTGGTACTCAATAGTAGCATTTCTAGTTTTTTTAATTGTTAAATTTATTGGGGTGTCTAGTTTTAATATGATAAAACTTTATGAAGATTTACTTCATATTTTGGCTCTAACCTAAATAAGTCTATTATCAAAATAGATACTGAAAAAAAAGGAGAAAAAATAGATGCAAAAGTACTAAATAGTACATTAATTTCAGCAGGGAATTGATTCACATTTCTTCCATAGATTAGAGGAGAATAGCTTTGAATTGAACACAAAAGGATGCTCTCTCATTTTTGTTTTGGACTTATATTTAAACAAACAAAAAAAGACTCTTGTAAGAGATTCCAGGTGAAGTAATAGTAATTCAGGTGGAAATAGATATGTAGTAGCCATATATCCAAGATATCAGCCTGAACTCTGGGAAAAAAACCTTTGATAACCCAAACTACTGTGCTTCTCATCTTTCTAATGGCCAGGATATCCAATACCAAAGCTTGACATGAGCTTTCCATTGGAGAATAGAGAAGAGGCTTGGGTGAAGGAACTACAAGATTCCAAAGAAATTAAACAATTACTTGAGTCCAAGATAGGTAAGTAATTGTTCATTGATATTAGAGAAGAAAGAAAAGAAAAAAATCAACCTTAATCGGGGTAAAGAGTTGTGGATTGTATTTAGGAACTTCTATATTCCTACTGGTGGTTTAATATCTCTTCATTTTCCCTCATGTTCTTTTCTTTGTGGGACACAGTGACATTTGCAGTTTCTATTTCTTCTCCCAGGTTTTGAGATTGGGATAGACAATGATGAAGAAGATACTTCAAAACAGAAAAAACTGGAAAATATGTACCCATTTCTTCTTACTTTAGAAGGGAATTCTCTCCATGGTCCCATGTTGCAGAAAGACTATATAGAGTTAGAAAATCAATGGGAAAACCCACCAGAGGAGTTAGAGACAGATTTAACAAAACTTATGGATCATCAGATCCCCTCTGCAGAAGAGAAACCTGAGAGTCCCCCCGGCTTGGAAGAACCTCTCAACCCTAGACCCCATAAGAAAAAGAGTCCAGGGGACAAACCTCACCGATGTTCCCAGTGTGGAAAATGTTTTGCCCGAAAGTCACAACTTACAGGGCACCAGAGAATTCATTCAGGAGAGGAACCTCATAAATGCCCTGAATGTGGGAAAAGATTTCTTCGTAGTTCAGACCTCTATAGACACCAACGACTTCATACAGGGGAGAGACCCTATGAGTGCACTGTGTGTAATAAGCGATTCACTCGGCGGTCACACCTTATGGGGCACCAGAGAACCCATTCTGAAGAAGAGACATATAAATGCCTGGAGTGTGGGAAAAGTTTTTGTCATGGTTCAAGTCTTAAGAGACATCTGAAAACTCATTCGGGTGAAAAACCTCATAGATGTCACAATTGTGGGAAAAGTTTTAGTAGACTGACAGCTCTTACTTTGCACCAGAGAACTCACACTGAAGAGAGACCTTTTAAATGTAATTATTGTGGGAAAAGCTTTAGACAGAGACCAAGCCTTGTTATTCATTTAAGAATTCATACAGGGGAGAAGCCATACAAGTGTAGTCATTGTTCTAAAAGTTTCAGACAGAGAGCAGGCCTGATTATGCACCAAGTCACTCACTTTAGAGGGCTTCTTTAAGAATTATTAAAGGAAACAGGTCCTACAGAAATTAACACTAATTCAATGAAATCTTAACCTGCACCAATCTGTTTGTCTTGGAAGAAACTTTTATGTTTGAGCTTATAAGAACAGTCTTGGGTTTTTTTGTTTTTGCTTTTTAACTATTTTTAAATCCCATCTTTCAAGGCATGTGAATTGTAGAGTAGCCATCTACTCTTGGAGCTTTACTAGATTTGATTTATTCTGTCTCTGCAACTTGTTTTTTTTATGATAATGAAAAATTTTGTGTCCCAAGCCAACCGTACCATAGATGTAAGGATAAAGCATATAGGGTAGGGTCAACATAATGGATAAGTATGTCTTTCTGACATAGCCATTACAGCAGCATTTTGCTGTCATTAAAAGTAGTTATATAAGTTCAAAGCTTTATGTGTCCCAAGTGGCAAGAATGGAGACACTGTATTTTGTCAAATAATGAAAATGTGTCAGGAACACATGGATAAAGAGGAGTTTGTCTGCCTCATAAGAACTGGGTTATTTCCATTGAAAATTTTTATGTTTAAGGAAATTAAGATTTGAACCTTTACTTTTGGATTTTGCAAAGTTTGATAGTCTGTTTTGTTGGCAGCCTGGGGCAGTGTTGCTTAGAGCTATTAATTTGATGATTTATTTTGTTTGCAGAATAAGTAAGCTCTATGTAGAAGAATCCATTTGACAGTTGAAGTTATACAAGTAGAATCTAATTTAATTTAGATTGAGGAACCAGTGTCCATTGCTTTTTACTCTCCTTTGGTATTCAACCATAGGTATGTTGGTGCTTTTTAAATTTTACTCATTCTTTAAGCAGTGTCTCCTTAAGTGTGTGTCATAGATACTTAGTTCTGTAAGATACTCTACAGATAAGTTTGGGGATCCCTCCCTGCTATTTCCGCTTTCTAGATTCACGGTGCAAATCAGCATATGAGAATCTCTGACAGGTCCTTCAGTAAAAGCAGAAAAAGCACCTCTTTTGTCTCAATGTTTACCCATTTTTATGTATACCCCAGTTATAACCCACAGAACTAGTATTCTGCAAATATTCCTTGGAACATGTTGCCTTTAACAGATATTTCTGTAGCTATCAGTGTAGTCTTGTTGCTTTCAAGCCAAGTTATCTCCAGTCATTTCAAGGGTGTTACAGAAAATTCTTTACACATGTATTTTTTTTAATGTAATACAGACACATAAACATATACACATATTTTAAGGAGGTGTGAATCACTAATTCAGATAATTTATAAGTTGATCATTGATTCTCAACCTCTTTGAATTTATAATCTCTTTTTCACACACACATTGCTACTTATATCAATGTTCTCATATAATGTTATAATGACTCAAGCAAGTGAAGAACTGTCATTTAAAGCTTTTAATACATGAAAATATTCATTCAGCCTAGTTCCTTGTTATAAAATACAAGAAATAGGACATTCAAGTATTTTTCCCTTTATGAAGATACCAGTCATACTTTCCTTAAACTAGAATTAGGGAAAGTATATTTTCTCTGTTTTATTGAAGTTCTTAGAAGTCATTTAATATGAGTATTTGGGGGGTATCTACTATGTGCCTAACTAGTCCTGTTCTAGGCTTAATGGAAACTAGTAAAGAAATGAAATAATGGGTCAGGTTCATAAAGAATCTATAATATCTGTAGTTAAACAAGAGTTGGGAAACAAATGGAGGACAGTACAAGAGAGTTTTTATTAAGTGCCAAATTATATCAAGTGCTAGAGCCAGGGTGTGTCTTTAATTTTTGTCATCCCAGTCCCTGTATGATGCTGCTATAAGTGTGGGGTTAAAATTGAGATCCAGTAGCAATAAAATGTAATGTGGGAGGAGTCTGAATGTAGAGATGAAAAATACCAAATGTAATGGCTTCTCTTTTCTCTCTTGTGGAGTTGCATTCCAACCAGAATAGTGCCTTAGAATGGATGTGCCCAACTGCTCTGTATTGATGCAATATTTTAATAAAGTGTAAATGTATATGCTCTTTCTGCTTCAATCACATTAACTAATTATTTGCACAACTTAGAGCTGCTTCCATGAGCAGTGGCAACAGGCACCACTATTGACTCCTACCCCCACCCAAAACTGGGATCACTTTACTCTCTGCAACCATGGTGCTGGGTTAATGCATCATTTTTTGCATTTAACACAGCCAATTTTAGCTAGTAGGGTTAATTGTAATCATAATATGAGCTGCATTCTCCCCCTCATCTATATCATAAGTACACATGACTGGATTTTTACAGGGTAGAGTACATCCATTATTCATTTCTTTGTTACAGTGTCCTGTCTGTAACAAGCAGTAGTAAATATTTGTGGCATTGAATCAAGAAATGTGTGAAATAGTTCTTGGGAAAAGATCATAGTTAGACTACTGCATGGATATGCCTAATTACACTTCAAAAAAATAAGGACAAAATACAGTACCTACCTCCTAAGTACTATGAAGGGCAAAAACTACCTATCTTATAAGTACTATGAAGACTAAATAAAATACATTATGTTCAGGCCTCACACAGTGTAAGCTTTCAATAAATATCCAGCATGGTATATTTTCATTGTTTGTTGTTGAATGATAAGAAAATTTAAGGCTATGGATGTTCCTCTAAATGTGTCTTTGGTCATATTCCATAATTTTTATATACAATGTATTGATCAGGCAGGATTCTCCAGAGAAGCAAGACCAACAGAATATGTATATACATATATGTAATGTATTATATATAATATGGGTGTATATAATATATGTGTGTGTTGTGTATATATATAGAGAGAGAGAGGGAGTGAGAAATATATAGAGAATGACAATTGACTCACACTTAAGAAGATTGAGAAACCCCATAATCGACCATCTGCAAGCCAGAGAATAAGGAAAGCTGATGGTAAACAAAGGCTGTCCAGAAGGTATCCAGCCATGTAATAAAAATCGAGACATTTATGGCTGGATTTTTTTCAGACAGCCTTTGTACTTCAGTCTGATTTCAAAGCCTTGAGAACCAGGGAAACTGATGGTTTAACTCCCAGTCCAAGGCCCACTGCCTGAGACCGGGGCGCAGTTGTAAATCCTTAAGTCTGAAGGCCAGAGAACCAAGAGCTCAGATGTCTACGGGCAAGAAAAGATGAAGGTCCTAGCATAACAAGAGGGAATTTGCCCTTCCTTTGCCTTTTTGTTCTGTTCAGGCCCCCAGGGCTTGAATAGTACCCACCCATATGGGTAAAGGTGATCTCTGTACTCAGTGTACTGAATCAAATGCTAATGACGTCTGGAAACCCTCACAGACACACCCATAATATTTTACCAGCTTTCTGGACTTCTCTTAGCCCAGTCAACTTGGTACATAAAATTAACCATCACAGTGTCATTGTTATTTTCAAAATTGTTATTGCAGCTTTCATTATTAATCCTCTTTAATCCCAGAGCTGTATAATATTGCCATTTTCCTTTTAACTTTTTGTTTTGCTGCATTGTGATTAGAAAATGTGGTTCATTCTAGTTCTGCTTTTAAAAGTTTATTCAGGTATTTTTAAGGCTTATATTTGATAAAATTCAGCAAGTATCCCAAAGACCCTAGAACATAGGATTCTATTTGTAAGGCACAAATTTAGAATACAGTCTTGGACCTCTCAATTACTTCAATTACTTTAATGTCTTTAGGAGTGTCCTCAGTGCTTGTGAAGTGGCAATGACAAAAAGTAAATTGCCTTGCTCCCCATTCTGAATGCCTGCATTCTTGTCTTCTCCATTTCCTTTTGAAGAGTATTTTTGACCCATTTTATGGATGTCTTATAGAGTTGTTAATAGTAGCTCTCCAGCTATCAAGGCTGGCAGTACAGAGAACCTGCAAGGGCACTTGGAGGTTTTTAAGCAGTGGTCCTCCTGAATCAGGGATTGCTGCATAGTGAGTGCACTGAAGTTTTCTAGGCTAAAGTCAAGATAATTTGGGGAACAAACAGGTGAATCAACCCACAAGTAGCTCACCATCTGCTGAGGGCAGAAAGATTGCCCTCTTGTACCTACAGTCACCATGACATTCTGAAGGAAAACATTCTGGGCATCTCCAAGAAACTGCATGATCTTTCTTCCTGAAACCCTCTCTTATTTCTACTGTAGTCATGTGGGCTAAACATTCTTTTAAAGAACCAGAGCACACACTTAAGACTTGGGCAGCCCCTGCTTCTTTTCTAGTCTGACAGATATGGAATGGATGGGAAGGCAGCTCATCTCTTTGTCTCTCCTTAGTATTAGTTTGTTTACTCATCCCCTCAAATCTGGAATTTTAACTACTGGGATTGGGGATGGTAGTAGATTCTTTTCTCACCAGAGCAATACAATGTCTGACAAGTTCATAAAGTCATCCTAAAAAAAGCACTACATACCTCATTGCTGAATATCACTATGGTCACATTGGAAGTACTCCTCTTGGGAAGCTATACACTGATGTCGGCACCTCATTCACCCTTCAAAGCATTTTTGGAAATCTTTTTCTGGAATGGTTATCAGCCATCGTTGCATTACCCTTGATGTCCTGAATGTCATCAAAATGTCTTCCTTTCAATATTTCCTTTATCTATGGATAAAGAAAAAAGTCCTGGGGAAGCTCGGATGGCTCAGTGGGCTAAGCGCTCACTTTGCACCACCGGGGACCCAGGATCGAATTCCGGCCCCGGCCTGTGTGGACCCATGTGCTGAACTGGGGAATTCCCCCAGTTCTTTCTCTCTCTCTCTCTCTCTCTCTCTCTCTCTCTCTCTCTCTCTCTCTCTCTCTCTCTCTCTCTCTCTCTCTCGCTCTCTTTCTCTCTCTGTCAAAACAATAAAAATAAATAAATAAAAATTTTAAAGTCCTTTGGAGCAAGATAAGGTGAGTAGGGAAGGTGTTCCAATATGTGTGGTGTGAGCTGCTGCATTGTGTTGTAAGAGCCACGAGTTATTGGCATAAAGTTCAGTTCGTTTATGTCTTTTTTTTTTTTTTAAGATTTATTGTTTTTGAGAGAAAGAGAAAAGTGGGGAGGGCTCAGAGCAGTCTCCATATTATTTTTGTTAAATTTATTGGGGTGACATTGGTCGCAATCTCCATATTTGTACATCATTATTTGTGACATGGTTTCATTCCACACAGGTGGGACGTGGGGCTGTGTGGGGCAGAAACTGAACCAGAGGCCTCCCACATGGGAGGCGAGCAGCTTCACCACCGTAGTATTCCAGTGGTTACCAGCTGCACCACAGTTCAGCATATGGGGTTTGCACAGGCTGGGGCCTGGAATCAAACCCTGGACCTCACAATTGCAAGACAAGTGCTCAGCCACTGAGCTATTTGGGCATCCCCTCATCTAACTTATGCAGCCTTTTCAGGACTTCCAAATAGTCAACTTGGTTAACTGTCCAGTTGCTACAAATTCATAATGAGCAATCCTTCTGATAGCAAAAAAAGGTTAGCAACATTGTTTTGACTCGTGATTTGGACTGAGAACTTTTTGGGTCCTGGAGAATTGGCTGACTGCCATTGTGTACTTAGACACTTTGTTTCAGGGTCATATTGGTACACCCACGTTTCATCTCCAGCGATTACCCAGCCCAACACATCATCTTGCCTCTCCAAAAGGTCTTGGCAAACTTCACTTCTCCTTTGCCTTTGTTCATCAATGAGCTCCTTCAGGACCATTTTGTTGTTGAATTTATTGGGGTGACATTGGTTAGTAATATTACATAGGTTCCATGTATACTTTTTTTTTTTTGACAGAGAGACAGAGAGAGAACTGAACTGGGGGAACTCCCCAGTTCAGCATATGGGTCCACATGGGTCGGGGTCGGTGCCAGGATTCGATCCTCGGTTCCACTACAAAGTGAGCGCTTAACCCACTGAGCCATCCCAGCTTCCCCCAGGTGTACATTTCTATAGTACTTCATCTATGTGTTGCAATTTTTTTTAAGATTTATTTTATTGTTTTTGGCAGAGACAGAGAAGGAGGGTCCAGAGCAGTCTCCCTAGTTGTACATCATCAGTTTTGTTCCACACAGGTGGGCGGGGCCAAGCAGGGCAGGAACTGGGCTAGGGACCTTCTGCATGAGAGGTATGCCCTCTCTAGCCAGGGATTGATACGTTAGTTTTTGCACATACCTTTCTCATGACAACATTTTTAGTTAAGATTTTTTCTAACTTTCTCTGTCGGTATTTACTTGATCTACTATGCTTCTCACAGTCAATTTTTTATATTATAATTTTTTTAAGATTTATTTATATGGAATTTGACAGAAGGAGAGAGAGAGAGATATACAGAGACAGAGAGAAGGGGGAGGGCCCAGAACAGTCTCCATAGTTGCTCATCATTGGTTTTTCCACATAGTTTCATTCCACAGGTGGGTGTGGGGCTGCACAGGGCAGGAACTGGGCCGGGGTCTCACCCCAGTGAGAACTGAACTGGGGGCACTCCCCAGTTCAGCATATGGGTCCACACGGGCCGGGGCCAGGATTCGATCCTCGGTCCCCGGGGCTGCAAAGTGAGCGCTTAACCCATTGAGCCATCCTGGCTTCCCCTCACAGTCAATGATTTTGATGCAGAATTTGACTACTTTTTGCCATGTCTTTGTCAGTTCTGCTCATTACTGGCCACCCTGACCTCTTCAACAGTGACACTTTCCCCTCAGAAAAGCAATTAATCCATCTGTACATTGCCATTTTCTTCATGGCATTATCCCCTTAAACTTACCCTTGATTTCATTTCCACACTTGCCAAGTTTAACAAGAAATTTAATGTTTTTTAGTTGCTGTAACTCAAGCTCAGGCATTCTCATGACGGGACACAAAAACATGCAAGAACAATAATGAATGCCACTCAGCAAGACACCACCACACATCAACACAAATACAGCTGTGAGACACTGATATACCACAGTTATGAAACCTGGGGTTTGGGTTATCTGTACAGTGCTGCCAACATAAGTGTGTGGTGGCAAGTTCACAAACTTAATTGTCAGACCTCATATATGGGTTCATCTCTATCCAGACTTGCAGCTTTCATGTCAGACAGGACTTCTCAGACATCTAGCAAGGCCTAAGTTAACTTTTTTTTTAATATTTATTTTTATTGTTTATTAGAGGGAGGGAGAGAGAGAGATACACCTACAGGAAGAAGGGGGAGGGCTCCGAACAGTCTCCATAGTTGTAAATCATTGGTTTTTCCACATAGTTTCATTCCACAGGTGGGCATGAGGCTGCACAGGGCAGGAACTGGGCCGGGGTCTCGCCCCGGTGAGAACTGAACTGGGGGCACTCACCAGTTCAGCATATGGGTCCGCATGGGCTGGGGCTGGGATTCGATCCTTGGTCCCCAGGACTGCAAAGGGAGTGCCTAACCCACTGAGCCATCCTGGCTGCCCCAGTTCACATTTTTTAATGTCGAAGGTATTAAAATATGTATCTTCTAAGTGAGTGAAACCCATCTCAGTCCTCAATAGACATGATGACACAGTGATTTTAAAAAACATTTTTTTTCTCCAAGGATTACCTGGAAACCTGATTCATATATTAGAGAACCAATATACATTCAAAAGATATATGACTAAATTGGGGATACTGGGATGGCTTAATGGGTTGAGGGCTCACCTTACAGCCCTGGGGTCTGAACATTGAGTCCTAGCCTATGCAGATTCATAAGCTGAACTGAGGTATGCTTCATATGTGGGAGGCCCCCAGTTCGGTTTCCTCTGGGGTGAGATTCCCATGTGTGAGGCCCCCGGTTTGGCCCCTGGCTCATGGGGTTCATGCCTCCCATGTGGGAAGCCCCTGGCCCAGTTACCACCCTGTGTGGCCCTGAGCCCACCTGTGTGGAATGAAACTGTTGAAAACTGATGGCATACAACTATGGAGACTGCTCTGAGCCCTCTGTCTCTGTCAAAAACAATAAATATTTTTTAAAAACTACTGCGTCATTGAAGAATTCTAGCTTTTTATTCAAAATAAATAATATAAGTAGTCCATGTTGACTGTGTGCAGCCTCTAACTGCTGCACTCAGAATTCCTCTCATCAGGGCAATGACAGATTCCATCCATTATCCTTACTCTCCTAGATACTCCTATCACTGTCTTCACCTTTCATAATAGCCTGCATTTTGAACTGCTGGTGCTGAAGGGAAGAATGACCAGAATGAATGATACTCTGTACTTTATGTCAGACTCTTATTATCCCTTAAACTGATGGTTTTCAAGCACCAGTCTGGAGACTGAGTCCAGTCTGCCAGAAATTTCCTGTTAGTCCATGAAATAATTTAAATCACACTGAAGTAGGTGGCCAGACATACTGTTTGGAAAAGGACAGTATTTTTCAAATGGTATATATGGTCAGCCTAGTCTCACTGGGCTAAATTCAAGGTGCCAGTAGGCTGACCATATATACTATTTGAAGCAGGACAGTACCATTGTTTTCTGTTTCACTTAAAACGGTATGTCTGGTCAACCTACACTGAAGTAAATTTGTTCTTCCCTTATCAATATTTCCTGAGAATATGAAAATATGTCATGGATGGGCAGGAAATTTTGAGGACCGACAGTTGAAAACCATGGCATTAATCTACTAATTTCTTCATGCTCCCTTTCAAAACAAAATACCTACCGTATTTTCCGGCATATAAGATGACCAGGCGTATAAGACGACCCCCTAATTTTACAGTTAAAACAGACTACCCCCTGGGGGTAGTCTTATACAACGAATATAGGCCTAAACCTATGTTTTAACTATAAAATTAGGGGGTTGTCTTATACGCCGGAAAATACGGTAATAACATTTCTCTTAGCCTGACCAAAGCCCCTGCTCTGACCCCTACATAAACTGCCCCAGATTTTATACTTCTAGAGAAGTCAAAAGCATGAGTATGGAAATTCACCTGTTGTTGCCAGAGCTGACTAATGCCTGATTCTTGGGTGCTTGTGTCATAAAAATGAGCACTGTACCCAATATGAAGTTCAGCAAGCAATACTTTTATTGAGAGATAGCTAATGCACCAGGGAACTAGCAAGAAGGAAGGAGCTGGCTGTTTCCCTGTTAGGACTGTGTGAGGGATTTTGTGGATTATACTGGTAGGGAGAGGGGGCTGGGGAAGGGAAGCTGATGGACTGTCCCCGATCATTATCACTTTGGTCAGCACTGTCTCCCATTTCGTGGTCAGCAGATGTCTGCTCCTTCTTGTCTCATGATAGGGTTATCTTTCAAGTTCTGTAAAAACAAACCTACACAGGAGTTTTACAGTTTCTGGATTCTCTTACAAACAATGATTAACTTCATGAGAACGGAACATGCTGGTTATTTTACAAGGTCTGCTGATTGCATTGTGTTTTTCTTCCCTTCTTAGTTATGTACATTCAGGACGTGGGCAGCTGGTAGTTAATCAGTGTCTCTGGCTCTTCCCTTTGCATTCCTGACCTTATAGACAGAATGGAGTCTGGCTTAAAAAGAATCACTCTTGTTATCCCTATGCCAACTCAGAACCACCCCTCTAAATGCATTTTGGCCTTATCCTTCAACTGTTCCAGCTGATGAAGAACTATAAAGTTAAATAAAACTTTTTCTGTTGTGTCCACAACACCTTGCATGAGAGTGATAACTTCAAACCTGGATATTCCCGTTGTCTATTGTATTTTAGCAATCTTCAAGTTCCATGTGGACTTCCTTCTTGAGGCATTGAGTTCTGAACAATAGAATCTCCATATTTGGAGTCTGGTTTCTCTGTAGAGGGCATTATCTTAACTTCCCCACACCCCTACATTCTTATTCACCTCTTTAAAGTCCCCTGAGATCAAGAGCATCAACAAGCTGTTGGATTAGGATGGCTCTACCAGTACCCCATATGCAAGGGGAGGGGTCACCCATATTAAAAGTGACTGAAAACACAATTCTTCCATTTGATGCTAGAAAACCTCTTAGTACAAGTCATAGTAAAGGTAAATGTCACTACAGGATTTAGCTGCCTAACATCTTTACTATGGAGAGTAGATTTGCTCTAAAGAAAATGGTTCACTGTCCCTGATCTGGGAGAGTACTGAGCATCCAGTTGTGTCTACACATGACCATTAGGATTCAAAGTTCACCATCCTGGAAAAGGGTAAGTCTTACTGTAAGGCACAGCATGAAGCTGACATTGGGTTAAGTTTTAAAAGTGAGATAAGTATGAGGATGTTCAGTGAAGTAAGTTTAAGGTTTATTGTGAGACAATAAGAATGATTATGGTACAGTTAAATGCAACCCGCAGAGATTGGTAGATGCCAGATAAATGTAAGTAGACTCTGCTAACCAGAACTCAAGCAACCGGTTGCTTGAGAGTGCTGATTACTTGAGTTCCACTTAAGGGAGAGTCTACTGTACCTGGAAATATTACTGGTCAGGATGTTACCAAATTAAAGGGGTTCTCTGCTTGGGGTGTTCTATTCAAGAACAAGATATGCTTGTCATTAGATAGTTTTATTTACTTGCCAACAAGTAAAGGAAACGGGATTCATATCCAAAGCTTTGTCTCTCCAAACAGAGACTTAGACATTGCTTATATGCATTATTTAGTTAATTACATGTTGATTTCTTTGCAGTTGACTCAATTTATCTGACTGCAATTCCAGTAAAGTTCATCTAGTTGCAGCTGGTCTGCAAAATAATGCACTACATTTGAGCATTTAGCAAGAATAGCATTTAATAAGAACCACCCAGATCTTGAGATCCTTGTCCTATCTAACAGGGAGACAAAAAACATTAAGATGAAGACAAATAATGTCTAGTGTGTGACAACAACATAAAAAATGACTGCTGCAGTTCCCAGCCAGGTGGAGAAGAATGGCTTTGAGTCAGAACTGAGTGGGAGCTACATGGGGCCACCTGGGCAGTGTTGCTGGGCAACAGTGCTGCTCCCAAGCCCGTGGTGGGCTCGTTTCACCCTCTCCTCTGTAATCAGTGACGTAATCTGCTACAGAAGTCATATTATGGTGGGATAAATGAAGGAAATGGGGAAGAAGCAAAGCATTGATTAGAAATGTCTTAATAATGAACAAATGTGGCAGGAAAAAAAAAACCAACATTAAGACAAATGACTATGGAAGCAATTGAATCCCAGCAGGATGGAGCAGATTCTGTGTAATATTCTGTGACACAGAGTGAATCTGCTTCATATGTGTACAAAGGCTGATCAAAATTCAGTCTCTGCTTTAGCTCAGGTTTCTGTAGCTAGATCAGGTATCAGAACCTGCTCCCCAGCTGTAACTCTAGTGCAGTTGCCCTCAGGCCCAACTGTACATGTCCACTAAGTAATTGAGATATTACAGCCATCTGTTATTTGGTTGCCACAAATACAGTCTTTTCAGGTAGCAATTGGAGAGACAAATCTGTGGCTTCAGAAGGTATAATCAGATCTCATAAACATGAAGAAATCTTTTCACAAAGACCCTTTATAGAAACATACTGAATGAACTTTCCTCTGATATTCCTGGTATTTCCAAGATTGAAGAAGAAAACTCAGAGGAATACCCCCTAACATTGCCACCATGGCAGTACTGACTAGCATGGATCATAGTATCATGAGGCAATGCGGTATATATACTACAGTATGATATGATACACAGTGCTAGCTTTAAATCTTCTCTAGTTATAGTAAAGGAACACAGGTTTTACATTAAATTGTTCCATTTAAAAATGCATCAACATGGATGGACCTTGAGATCCACATATTAAGCTAGATAAGTCAGACTGCAAAAATAAAGAATCATGACTTCAAGTAACAAAGAAACAAACTCATGGTCACAGTCAATAGTTTAGTGGTTACCTGAGTGTAATGGGGGAGAGGGGAGGAGGGATGGGGAGTCAAATATATGGTGATGGAAAGAGAACTGGGGGAAGCCGGGATGGCTCAGTGGGTTAAGCACTCACTTTGCAGCCCCGGGGACCGAGGATTGAATCCCAGCCCCGGCCCATGTGGACCCATATGCTGAACTGGGGAGTTCTTCCAGTTCAGTTCTCTCTCTGTCTCTGTATCTCTCTCTCTCTCTCTCTCAAAAAAAATAGAAAGAGAACTGACTCTGGGTGATGAGTACACAATGCAACATGCAGATGATGTAGAATTGTGCACCTGGAACCTATGCAATTTTTATCAACTAATGTCACCCCAATAAATTTTTTTAAAGATTTATTTTTATTGTTTTTTT
>PVKE010034590.1:0-17325 GCA_004027555.1 Craseonycteris thonglongyai
TTCTTTATTTTAATTCAATACAGGTACTTCTTTTATTTTCTTTATAAAAGAAAACAATAGTAACGTCCTACCCACCTATCATTTAAACAGATCAGTGAAAAAGTCCAGTATATGTGCTATGTTGAATATTTATAATGGCAAAAACCAAGATTTTGTGGGGTAGGGCTGTGTATGTTGTGTATATGTATTGGGGCTAAGTGTTTAAAATACACTCTGTTCTTCCCAAATCTCACATGAACCTCTTGAAAAACTCCTGGCCCATACCTAAGATCAGAAATGCTAAAAATGTGTGAGGGCAGAAGCTCCTGCAAAGAAAAACAATTTGATGGGTGACTGGGTAAGATTCCAAATGAGAAATTGCAAGTTCTTTAGCAAAAGCAATGGGAGCCATAGAGACACAAATAGTTTTAAATCACACACAATAAATGAGATTGACCCTGTCCATGTATGGAATATTGGTGAGGAATCCCAGTTCAGACAACACAAAATTAAAATACATGTATTCAACAAGAGTTTAAAGTATACTTTTTATATTTAAAATTTGCCTTTCTATTCCCTTGTGCTACCAGTGCTATTACTATTTTAAAATCCTTAGTAAATTCATAGATTGCTTAAAGACTGACTTATAGTAACATGAATATTCCAGTTTAAATGTATTATGCTTCAGAGAACAAACAGGAATAATATGCCATCTGCTTACACTTGGCTCCTGGATTGATTTTTATTGCTTGTGGTAAGAGATTAGAGGCAGTATCTGATGGAATTATGTTCATGAGGCATTTCCGGTGACTCTGTGCCCAATGCATCTCCTCTTAGGAAGAGCTGGTCAGGACACATGCCATAGCTGTCAGGAATCACTGTCTCTTCACGGTACCTGTCCTGGTGCTCTGAATGCCCAAGTGTGTTCACCTATAGCACAGCTGTCCAGGACACTGGCATTCTTATAAGAGATTTTGCAGAAGGAAAACTTCTCTAAGGAGCTTTGTTACCTACAAGTATGAGGAGGAGGGAGCCTGGGTAGGCTGCAGCCTGGATTAGAAGAACATGTTAGCATTTCTTTTGAAACTCCAGTTTTAATCTGAGGTGAAGGTACTAAACCTCAAATTTGTGGTGAGCACAGTCTACCTGTGTGTTGAAGATGTATTAACAGTATTCCCAGTTGCTCAACTAAAAGTGAGCATATAATGTGCCTATAAGTGTTATACTAGCGTATTTATTATAATAAAGTTAATATTGTTTTTTCCCTAAAATATATTTTTTCTAATATTAGAACAGTATATAGTAAACAAAGTAATTATTAACTCAGTAAAAGGTATAAAATTTAAAATCTACTCTCATTTACTCTAATTTTGAGCTCTTAGGGTTTTATTTTAGTGTTCAAAAATATATGGAAAATTCTTTTATCTGTGAATCCTTGCTTCTGTAGCAAACCTCCCTGATGCTAATGCTGCTACTGCTTCACGTCCAGCGGGTCATTCTGATACCTGCAAAACACACCACCACTCCATAGCCAAGGTGCTGCTTATAAATTCTTTCCCTGTTTTGAATAAAATACTCATAATTTGATCTCTCTTATATCTTCCAGTCCCCTCCCCCATACTCACACTATCAGTCACTTCATTTGATCGCCAGAGGGTTGCTTTCATTTCTCCTCACCATGTTATTTAAGCAGATCTCAGCCATTTGTGATCATCCTTTTCCTTATGTCCTGTATTAAAGTCACATTAAATACAATTTACTAATAGTTCATCTCTACCTTTTGCAAAGTATATAGCAAGGATTTGAGTGTAAAATTATTGTACAGTTCTTGGGGTAATTATAGGCTTCTCTCACCAAATACTGGATAATCCCTAAGTGAAGAATGGCTAGAATACTAGGGTCTCAGCCTAGGATGGATCGTAGTTCACCTTCATGTTTCTGGTTCTAGATGCCAGGGCAGCACTGTCTATTTCTAGACCCTATGACTATAAAAACAAGAAAGGTCACTTCCTGGTATTAGTGTTCCACTTACCATCAGGTACTATCAGTGTATAGTTAGAGAAATTTCAGCTGTAAGCAGGAAGAAAGAATATATACAGTATTCTAAAAAATGTAAAATCTCTTCTTTTATTTCTATAAACTTGTTTCAGCCATCTGATTCTTAACCTTTTTGGTTATCTCCTACATGACATCACTCTTCCAATCTCCTCAATCTCTTTTAGTTCTTTTATCTATCTTCATTCCTAGCTGTGAATATTGCCTGTCCTATGTGTTATCCAAGAGCATGTCTCTTATCAATTTTATATGACTACTTGAGCATAAACAGGTGGCCTCTTTCATGTAATACTCTTCACTCGAGTTAAAGAAGTAGAATAACACCAAACCTGTGGACGAGGTGGTTTGGGGATAATCTCCCAGTTTATTATTCATATGAAAGTGCTTGTGCATAGAATCATTTTGTGTGGAGAAGGCTGTGGAGAGGTGAAGGAGAAATGTAGAAAGTGTGGGAAGTAAGAAAGGGCAGATCCAGGGAGACAAGTTTAATTCTGTGATCAGGGAAGGTGACTCACAACAGTAATTGGAATTTGCATGGATATAAATGGAGAGGGGAAAGAAAGTGCTACGGATGTTAACTTTATCTTTCTTAATATTGTCCTTCAATTATATTTTATTCATTTTTTTGAAAATTTTAACTAACTGCCTATTGTAAACTAACAAATTAACACTATAGAAGAAAGTGTAGGTAATAGAGTTCATGGATAAATTTAGATATTCAACAGAGATCAGAATCCTGTTTGTTTCCACCCTCACTCTTAAAAACTAATGAAAAAATTACTTAATATTTTATATTACACGATAAATTTCTCAATAGTGAAATTGCTGACATTATGTGTTAATTGCTTTTTATTCTTATTGTGTTAGATACTTTTCAAGTATTTATAAAGATTAAATTAGAAGTGTTCATTCTTATTTAAAAGGCAATATGCTAAATATTCAAATTGATACTGTATTTTCCGGTGTATAAGATGACCGGGCGTATAAGACGACCCCCTAATTTTACAGTTAAAACATAGGTTTAGGCCTATATTCGCTGTATAAGGCTACCCCCCACTTCCGAGGCTGTAGTCTTATACAGCGAATATAGGCCTAAACCTATGTTTTAACTGTAAAATTAGGGGGTCGTCTTATACATCCGGTCGTCTTATATGCTGGAAAATACGGTATGCCTTTTGTTTTATTTTTTTTTCAATATGTGATACATTTACATTACTGATTTTTATGACATCTGTCAGCATACATCTATTTTGATGAGTGTTCTTTTTTTTTATATTTTATTGTTAAATTTAATGGGGTGACATTGGTTGGTAACAATTAGATAGTTTCCCGATGTACAACTCCACATCACATCACCCATGCATCGCATTATGTGCCCAGCTCCCAGAATCAGGTCCCCCTCCACCATCATATATCTGGTGCCCACTCCCCACTCCCTCCACAATTCTCCCTCCCCCCTCCTCCCGAGTGTTCTTATAAAGCTATAATTTTTCTAAAATAGGACAGTCTTAGACATTGCAGTTTATTATCTATTCACCTAGACATTTTTATTTAGATTAAAATATTAATTTTAAAGCATAAACACAAAATTAAATAATTTTATTCATGCATGTTGTTAATAGAATATCAAGATTATAATATAAAAATTATTGAGCAAATCAAAAAGCAAAAAGATAGCAATGTAGAAATTCCTCTTTTACTATTCAATTTACTAAAGTACATGTATAAATAATCATGAATATTATCTGAATATCATCTTGTTTTCTCATGGGCTTAATGCATTAAACTTACTTTTAATTTCTATAAACAATTTTTTGAACGTTCATAAAATGTCCATTAGCTGTTTCCAAACCCTGTCTCACCCCAAAATATCTGGAGACTTCAGATCAAGTATGTCCAACCTTTTGGCTTCCCTGGGCCACACTGGAAGAAGAATTGTCTTGGGCCACACATCAAATACACTAACACTAATGAGAGCTGATGAGCTAAAAACAAACAAACAAACAAACAAACAAAAAAATGCAAAAAAATGTTATAACCTTTTAAGAATGTTTACAAATTTCTGTTGGGTCGCATTCAGAGTTGTCCTGGGCCACATCTGGCACTCAGGTCACAGGTTGGACAAGCTTGCTTTAGGTAATTCCAAACAATACGCTATAACAGTCACAGTGAACATGAACTTGGCAGAGATTCCACGTTAAAATGTAACTAGCTAATCCTAAACCATCTTACCCTGACTTATCCTTCCTTCATGTGGAAACCACAGGAAAAGTACATACCCACATTTCCATTCTGTCTGCCTTGTTACTGCCCATGGTGCTTCATATATTTTGCCCAATTTTTAAATTGTATTATTTTAAATTCAATTTTGGAAATTCTTTGTATATTTGGGATGCAAATACACACACACACACACACACACACACACATATATATACACATATATATATATACATATATATATTTTATATATATATGTATATATATCAGATGTGTGATTTGCAAAGATTTTCTCCAAGTATGTAGCTTTTCTTTTCATCCTTTTTGCAATGGGTTTTAAAAAAGAGACATTCTTAAAGTCCAATTTTTTTCTGTACCATATTTTTGGTGTCATATGTAAGAAATTTTTGCCTAAACCAAAGTTGTAAAGATTTTATCCTATATTCTTCAAGAAGCCTCATTGTATGTATTACATTTAAGCCTACAATTAATTTTTTTAAAGATATTATTTTATTTATTTATGTATTTATTTATTGTTTTTGACAGAGAAAGAGAGAGAGATACAGAAACAGAGAGAGAACTGAACTGGGAGAACTCCCTGTTCAACATATGGGTCCACATGGGCTGGAGCCGGGATTCGATCTTCGGTCCCCGGGTCTTCAAAGTGAGCGCTTAACCCACTGAGCCATCCCGGCTTCCCCAATTTTTAGTTACTTTTTAATATGATGCAAGATATAATGGTTTGATTTTTAAAATATGAAATTTTAATTATACCAACACAATTTGCAAAAAAATAAATTTGTCTCCATTGAATTGTTTTTGCCCCTTTGTGAAAAATTAATTGCCCTTATGATTGTGGGTGTATTTTAGACTCTGTATCAGATTTTATTGATGTATATGTTTATCTTTGTTACCAGTATCATGTTGTCTTGATTACTGTGGATATAGAGCATAACTCTTTCAACTTTATCCTTCTTTTTCAAAATTTTTTAACTTGTCTAATACTTTTGTTTTTAACATAATTTATAAATCACTTTTAATTTCTGCCACAATTTTGCTATAATTTTGATTTGAGTTTGCATTGACTTCATATGCCATTTTTGGGAGCATATACATTTTATATACACTGAGTCTTTCAATCCATAACCAGAACATGTCTCTCTATTTCCTCAGGTCTTCTTTGGTTTTTTTTTCAACATTGTTTTGTAGTTTTTAGCATAGAGTTCTTACATATATTTTATTGATAAATATCTAATATTTCTTTTTTTTTCCTTTGCAAATGATCTTTATTTTTAAAGTTTAATTTCCAGTTGTCCATTTCTAGTATATAGAATACAATTTATTTTTGTATTTGTGTTGTTTTGATATTGGCCTTCTATTCTACTTTGCTATACTTATTTATTAGTTCTATTAACTTTTTTGGTAGATACTTAGAGATTTTTTTATGTAGACAATCATACTATGTTCAGATAGAATGAGTTTTATTTCCTTATTTCAAACTTATATTGTTTCTCTTTCTTGCGTTATTGCCCAAGCTCAGTTAGTTTCTTTACATGTGTGTGCTGAGAATAACTCTGGTAAAAGGGGCCCTCTAAAGATCTATGAATTTCTGTTGCTATGAAAGTTTCTTCTGTCTGATACTCTTCCCTAATGATTGTAGTCATCTTGGCCTCTTTTAACCCTCAACTGAGAAATACTGCCGGCTTTGCCTATGCCACCCTTGTCTCTAGGCATTAAACTGAAGGAAATTCATAGGGCTTTCAGTTTTTCCTTCTCTTAATTAGGCATTGTTACTGTGTACTGCCTGCTATCAAAAGTCTAAAAACAATTGTTTTTTCAATGTTTTAATTACTTAATGATAGATAGTAAATATGATATCTGTTTCATCTTAAGTGGAAACAGAATTTCTCGTCTTTTATCTTCTTGTTATTAAATATGTCTTGGCCTAATAAATTTGAAAATAAAAATGATAAAAATAACGCCCATTCATATTTGTTACATATCAGTAACAAATGAATTTCTTCTAGGTAAAAGATTCAGTACTGTATTTAAGAAAAACTATAAAGCTTAACTTAATAGTGTCCTCTTTGAGAAAGCAGCACAGCAATGCAGAAATTAAAACAGAAAACTGGAAGGACCTTGTTTTAATTTGGGTTTTCTCAAAAGCAGTTCTTGACTTGTAAACCTCAGAGCCAGTAATTTATTTAAGAGTAAATCTCAAAGTGGTGGGAAAGAGTGGCTGGAAGTGAGACACAGAAGAAAACCCAAAATGACACCTTACAGAATGACTATCAAATTATCCCTGCAAGGGATTAGAAGCTGGGGCCTTTATCAATCAACTACCTGTTTCTATTAATTGAGATTGCCTCCAGGAACGTTAACTTTGTGCTTTGAAAGGTTTAGTAGACTTTCGTAAACATTCAAAAAAAAAAAAATCTCTGGCAGAAAAGTAGACACTATGGAGGTCACTTAAACAGAGTATTCACGACTCTTATTTACAGTCATGCTGAAATTTTAGTGATTGGAGGGGCTGTGACACATGACATAAAAGGGTATTTGCTATAGATTTAAATCTCATCTACTGTTGCAAAGAATCTAAGGTAGACAACAGGTTAAACACAAAATAGCCCACTTGAAACTACTTAGGCATTGCAGATTAATTACAGCCACCTGATCTTGTGCTAGTAGATGAAAGGGCAAAGGTGGCAAACCAATGGAAAAATGGGATTGTTAGATTTTACTAGTTGCTCTTTAATGACATGAAAAGTCAGAGCACCAGGGAGTAAACCAGACACAGCCACCCTTTCTTCCTGGAATGAAATTGAGGTCAGGCACAAAACAAGAAATAGAATGCTTCTCTGGTGCACAGTTTACTAAACAAAGAGAGCCAGAGCAATATTAAATAATCTATTACTGGGAAAAAATCAAGATCCTTTTCAACTTACCTTTTGTATCAATAAATAGCAAAATGCAGGAATTGAGGGATTTCAAGGAGTAAATGTTTTCATCACTAATTCTATAATACTTAGGTATTTTTCATATGCTAGAGTATACACATGGTAAATTTGTGCTAAAAACACATTAACTAATGAGCAGTACAGGATGTATACATACATATATATGCATACACACACATACACATATACACATAAAATGGCTATTTTAATTTAATTATAAAACAAATTTCAATATGGAAATTTAAAAGGTATAGTATAAAACATTAATATTATAACTACGGGTCTCAACTTCTACAATATACTAGAAAATAAAAACTGAGAAGAAGAAAAAATGAGGAATTACATACTGAATTCAAAGCAATGGACAGAGCTGAATAATTAATAAAAGAAAATGTATAACAGATCATGAAAATAAATATGAAAGTGCAAATCATAGAGGATTGAAAGTTAAAGGGATAGTGAAAGGTATATCACACAATTTCTACATTAAAAACAATGTAGGAATGGCAAGGTTAACATACATGAGTAGAAGCAAATAAGTGAAACATTATGTGAACATATAAGAAATGTTTTTATTAGTATTTTAAGTTTAAGTTTCAGCATGAAATATTGGCAGCTGTAACTCTTTCTGAAACAAAGAATTTAGCCTGAGAGCATGTTAGTAATAATTGTCAGAAATAAAGGAGAAACTGAAAGAAACAGAACATATAATCATAGATTTTAGCATACCAGTCTAAGATTGCAACATGTCAAGTAGTTAAAAATTAATTACATAATCATAAAAAAAAAATTATACCTGTGGTCAAATGATAATAATAGGAATTTATTTTTAAGTACTTTCTATGTGCCAGATAAAGTTTTAAGGCAAAAAGAAAAAGCTGTCATTTGATTACAGATTATATTCCTTTTATTACTATATTTTTATCACAGGAAGTTTATGTCTTCCTTTTAGCATCCACATGACAAGATCTAGCATTTTATTGGGTAGTCAAAAAGACTATACAAAGCTCAAGCCATTCATTCGAAGCATTGGAAACAGTGAAGATAAATACTATGATAAGGACAGTCAATATGTCAATATTTTGATCATATATATGTATATATATACGAATTATGTCTAGAATAAAGATTAACTCACTTTTTTTTATTTTAAAGGTTTATTTGTTGTTTTTGATGGAGAGTGAGAGACAGAGGAAGAGAGACAGAGAGAAGGGGAAGGACCCAGAGCTGTCTCCCTAGTTATACATCATCAGTTTTCAACCCTGTTTCATTCCACACAAGTGGGTAGGGGCCACGCAGGGTGGGAATGGGGGCCTCCCGAATGGGAAGCATGGCCCCGTAAGCTGGGGGCCACAAGGGACCTCGCACATGGGAAGCTTGCCCCAGTTCAGCATATGGGTCCATACGGGCTGGGGCCAGGACTCAATCCTTAGACTGCCGGGCTGCAAAGCAAGTGTTTAACCTGCTGAGCCATCCCAGCTTCTTCAATATTTTCATCTTAAGAGTCTTTTTCATGTTTAACAAAGGGAAAATACATTTTAAAAAGAACTAATATGTTGATGTTTAGAAATGGTAGACATTTTGCTTTTATTTATCACACATTACACATTTGTTCCTCTTTGTAACCTGATAAGTAAAAACTATTCCTGTTTTACAAATGAGGAAACTGGGACACAGAAGATTAATTAATCTGTTAATGTCATATAGCTAGCAATTGGCAGTAATAGACATGAGACTTTGGCTCAGGACCTTTGTCATACATTTGTAATAAATACACTGGAATTAATATTTTTCATGTAAAATAATATAATTTAATTTGAGAAAAAAACATCAACATAAATATATCAAGTGTCAAGTCCATAAATTAGCCAATCTAAGTACAGAAAATTAATGTCTACAACACTTTTGGAGGAAGTTTCTGATTTGGGCTTCTAATTGAAGACCTATGCTTGATTTTTAAGGTTATTTTTCATCAAGTTCATAATAAAATATGAGACAGTTTTGCTTTTAAAATAATGCCTGATCTTAACAGTAATTGATTTTTTAATGTTATTAACTAAAATGAGATATCTTGACCTCATTATCTTTTCTGAGTGTAGTTGATGCTGTAGTTTCTTAAATATTCTTCTTTCACAATATAGGTATATTTAAATCAATTATCTGTGACCACACAAACTTTTTTTTATGGCAATTTATTTTTCAGTTTTATTGAGATATAATCAATATAAAGCATTGGCATACAATGTAGTGATGTTATATAATTAAATATTGCAAAATTATTACTGTACTAAATTTACAGGTAGTTAACACATCTACCAATTCACATACTGACAAATCTTTTTTTTTTTTTTTTTGTGGTGAGAATTTAAAAAATTTACTCTCTTACCAACTTTAAAACATGCAATACAGTATTATTAACTATATTCACCATGCTGTATATTACATACCTGAACTTTTTCATCTTACAACTGGACATTTATAAGAAAACTTTAACTACTTTCACTCGTTAGTCCCATACCCTTCTGTCCAATTCCTGGCACATACCTTTTTACTACCATATTGCTTAGTGAATAACCAGTAAGAATTGGATCTGAGTGAACACTCTTCCAGCTTTCTTCATGGAATACTTTGCTCATTAGAAATTCATTCTATATAAAATTGTCAAAGACTCTAAAGGCAAGAAACATATTTTTAAAAAATTTAGATAGGAAATGAATGTTTAAACCCAACAGTGTTTTTCAAAATGATGGTAATTCTGTCTCTGTTGATTTTTAAAATCTGGATCAGGCAGGCAATTTCAATGACTTTAAAGCAAAATGGACAGTTGAAGGCTATCAAAACTGAGGTGGTCCTTCCCTTTGTGATTTAAAGGTCTTTGCATGCCTGTGTGAAAGATCTGGTGATTATATGAGCAACAGTTTCGTTTTGTTTTGCTATTCTAAGATTTTTTGGCCCATCTTATTAAGGAGAAATAGTGTCAAACTTCATAAAATTTGCTTAGTTGAAAAGCCTTGAAAGATGGCCTTATCAAACTTCAAATATGAGATCATAGTAATTATCTCTATTTTGTGACAACTTTTCCAAAAAGACTTTGCTTGTCCTTTTGGAATAAGCTAAACAAAACTTCCTTGATTTTCCATAGCTGTCTCAAGTCCATTTACCATTCATTTCTATAGTATGGCCCTATACTCAGCCATTTTGCTCGTGAATTTAGTCTCAGGGTGCTTTCTTTCATGGTCCAATTCTACCTTTACTAGTAGTCCTGATCCTGGTGTTGACTTGGTCTTAAAAACCAGAAAACTGTAATTCAATTGCCATTGACTTGTGGACTGTCTGTTGTCTTACCTGCTTGAAAACAAAAGTTTATTCTGGGAAAAGCTCAGGTTGCTGGTCTTAGCAGACAACTGCTCTTTCAACTAAAATTATTCTGTTGAAAAGTTAATAGTTGTATGTGTTTATTTTGGGGCGGTTACTAGAAATGTAATTTCTAACAAAGAAGATTTTTCCCAGAAAATGGTTGAGGAACTAAAGGCTGAAATTCTGTAATTTTAAAATTTATTTTAGTGTCCTATGTGAACATGGAACCAGAAAATTTTATTTTGTTACATTGGGAGCTTTAGAAACATTTACCTATAGTTAGTTAAGAAGTTGAATTTATTGTTTATATTGACTGCCGACAGTTTTCAAACCCCATCATTATCCTAGTCCCTTGTGCCTCACAAAATGACAAAATGATAAGTGAGCCTGGACTCTTATACTTTGGTGCAGACAAGAAGTTTATAATCTTGCTCTGACCTCACCCAAGAATAAAAACCAATTTCAGTTACCTCTTCTTGCTCTCTCAAGCTATTCTCAACCTACATAAGAAGAAAGACTTATTAGGAAAATAATAAAACTCTTGGCATTGTCAGTCTTGTCATGTGAACCAAATTTTCAGTGGTGTTCCATTCCATCTCTTCATTCCACATCTCTCTCCACTTAAAAAGAAAGGTACTTTGGCAAAGGGTCTGCCACGCCACTCTGCCATTTGTCTCAGGTCTGTCACTCACTATATGAGGGCTGCCCAAAAAGCATCCAGCAATGTAATATGAAAAATGGAGGTATTTATGGCTGGATTTTTTCCAGACAGCCCTCATATGGCTGCTCATACTTCAGAAGTTGACTTTCACTAAATTCAACTCACTTCACTAAATAAACTCATCTCTGTAAATGTTTGCCTTTCTCTTATCAATGCATACACTATGAGATTTCTTATAATTATAATTGTTTAAATTTTTATTTGTGTAATATGTAACTCCAGAGACTTGAATATGTAGATCTGAAATCAGAATGAAGGGGCTTATGGAAAACTAGTAGAATTCACTTTTTATGATTTATTAGCTAATACCAGTGGGTCCCTCTGCTCTTCATCATGATCAAATTCATCAAACAGTACCCTGCACTCAGTTTTCAAATCCTACTTGTTACTCACTTTTTCTGGCTTTTGCCCACATTGCTCCCTGATCTTGCTCTTACCAAATCTATTGGATGTGGTAAGCTCCTTATATGTGCATGCAGTTTCTTTTTTGTTAAATACTGTTTTCCCTCTTCCAGCCTACACACTTTTTCCTGCTGACCCTTTTTGTTTGTTGATTTGTTAGTTTAATGTGTGCAAGAGAATATAATGCTTAGACATTTTACAGACCTCATATAGTGATAGCACTAACAGGTCTATTTCTCATTTGATACCTTACATAGCTATTACAATGCCATGGACGATATTCTCCATGCTGGATTCTACATCCTGTAGAAAAAAAAAATATATATATATATATATGACATTGAACATTATTTTATATTATTTTCAGGTGTACAACACAGTAAATAGGCACCTATATAATTTATGAAGTGCTCACCTTGATGGATCCAGCGTCTACCTGACACCATGCATAGCTTTATCAACATTAACTATACTTCCCATTCTGTACCTCACATTCCTATAATTGCTATGTGTCTACCAGCTTGTATTCCCTAATCTCTTCACCCTTCCTACACAACCCCCATTCTCCCTTCAATTTGACACCATCAATTTGAGTCTATTTTTGTTCTGAGTGTTCATTTATTCCATTCTTTAGATTCCACACATAAGTGAGATCATATGGTATTTGTCTTTCCCCATCTGACTTATTTTACTTAGCATGATAATTTCTAATTCTATCCATGTTATTGCAACCTGCTAACTTTTATTTATTGTTTATTCTATGTCTCAGGTTTCTAAGAATTTGTCCCCATTGTTGGCACCAGCTGCCATTCCTATTGTTTCCATAGCATCCCTTACTTCATTTCCTAAAGAACTTACCACACTCTATTGCTGTGACCTATTTACTCCTCTAAAGCCCACCAGATATGAGTACTATAAAGCCTGGGATTATGTACAGTTTCTACAGTGATAAGGTTTTCAGAACTAGAACAGTTCTGGTATACACACACACACACACACACACACACACACACACATATATATACACATACTGTCAGGCCTCATATATGTTGAATTAGTAATACATCAAACTGAATGAAACATTAGTCACCAAATTAATTGTTAAAACAAATAGATCTATTACTAGAAAGAGAGAGCTTGATTGATTAATGTTTGAAACAGTCACCATTTACCTCTTCTACCTCAGCAGAGTGGAAGTAAAGTTTTCTCTTAAAATAGGAAGAAAAAGTTCTTGAAATAGTGGCCTATCAAAGAGAAGCTAGGGATTGACTTTCAGGATTGAGCTGACACTAACATAAACCTTCTTTTTTCAGCACAGGGTAACAGCCTGTCTGCCAGTTTCTTATCCATATTCTAAAAGCAAGCATATTATTTGTATTCTTATCCCAATACAATATTAATACATGTCTAATTCTTTCATTCCTGGGGAAGCTGACAGAAACAGAAAAATCATTCCAGCAATGTTAATCAAGTGACTCAGTTTTTCATCCCTAAAAATGAACTGCCATCCTGGGATCATCAGATATTCAAAGACCAATAGCAACAAAAAAACATAAATAAACATTTAGAATGACTGACAGAAATGAAAAGAGAAAATTTCAGAAAGAAAAAATTATTTTTTAAATGATTTTAGGAAAGTAAAATATCATGAGTGGAAGAGAAAAAATCAAGAACATTTATGTCTTTGTACTACCTTAGTATTTAGAATAGACTCAATAAATATTAATCATTAAAAATAAACATTTATAGTGTAAGTAAGGAGAGAGAAAACCATATATGCATAAGAGAGATTGTTAAACCCAGAGACCCTTTGGAATTTCTGCATTTTATGACAAAGATACTGGCTATTTTCTACGTGCGAGTTTTTCTGTCAGCTGGAAGATATAAAGCCTTTAAGCCAGCCTAAGTTTTTCAAAAATATGTTACTACATAATCTGAACCATCCCATTTTCCTAAAATAATTTATATTGTTTATAACAAAAGAATTGACAAAAGTATGAAATATTCTTCTACAGATTGTACATGTTTTGAAGAAATGAGTCTTTCATGTAGTTTGTATTTCATTTGAGAAGTAGAAAAGCCTCCATATTGGTATTATTAACCCAAATAAAGAGGGAGGGAGTTATACTTACTTTCATGGGGGAAAAAAAAATTGCCTTATGTTAACAATTCAGGTAGTGACTAATTATAGGCTTCATTAACATATGAGCAAGAGATACCTTTGTATTCTTTAGATGATCTTACAGATAATTGCCTTGATATCTGCTGAAAATGTTGAACTTTATCTGATTTATGATCCTAAAAAAAATGGGTAGTAAAGCCGTCTCATAATTTTCAAGTGTTCCAGGAAGTGGCTAACCACAAAGGGCTGCACTACTTCCCCAAATCCCTGAATATTCTGAGATTTCCATCCTTCACATGACAGGATATCCTAAAAGTCCTTAATAAAGCTCTTGTTTACCTGTCTCTGTAAAGCCCTAGGGCTACTTCTTTTTAAAGACATTCCTCATTAATTAACATGTACTCTACTGCAGTAGACTGAATGGAGGCATTTCATTGATAATAACAGTGTCTACCTCTTAGAATTGGAAGTATCATCTGAGTTAAAATGTAAAGTGCTTAGAACAGTTCCGGCTCCATAGTAACTACCATTTTTAGTGCTAGCTTTTAACTTTATTACTGGGAGTCTTGAAAAAGGAATTGACTAGAGTGAGATCACAGACATAAAGGATGGTAGGAGGGAGACAGAAAATGAACAAACATGGGCTGACTGGCTGCCTAGAAATAAATTCTGAAACTTAAAAGAAAAAAAAGCCCCCTTAATTTTACAATGCCTTCTATTTATGTTAGAACTTCCTCCATTCCTATGATCAGGTCTTGTGTGAAATAAACTAGTGGAAGGCTGAGAAGTTCCAACTCTTGATATAACAAACTTGTGACATGAATGAATATCTAAGAAAGTAGTACAAAAAGGATTAAGTTCTGTAAAGAGGAATCCCTTGTTTGTTCAGGTCACACTCTAAAATAGAACTCAGCAATACACATCCCCTATGGTTCAAGCCAATCAATCTACCAGTTCATTCATATGGAACCCAAAATGGTCAATTCATGTTCCCAAAGGGGCTATTAATACCACATTAATTGCTAGTAATGTCATCCATACCAGAATAATGAAAATCCCAAATCATTGTATCTTTTCACCTTAGAATTGGTAGTGAGAGAATAGGGAGTTGATAGCTTGTTTTTTTTCTTAAAACAGACTTTTAGCTTTATTCAGAATGCTGAAAGATATAGTTATCCTTTCTTTTACTGTCCAGAATGGAGACTTGTTAATTTGTTTTTACCTTTTGAAGGCATAGGTAAGATTTTGATAAGTATGTGTTTAATTATAGAGCTAGCATAAATTTATAACAACATGAAAGAAAGAAAGAAAGAAAGAAAGAAAGAAAGAAAGAAAGAAAGAAAGAAAGAAAGAAAGAAAGAAAGAAAGAAAGAGAGGGAGGGAGGGAGGGAGGGAGGAAGGAAGGAAGCAAGGAAGGAAGGAAGGAAGGAAGGAAAGAAGGAAGGAAGGAAGGAAGGAAAAGAGAGAGAGAAAGAAAGAAAGAAAGAAAAAGGAAGGAAGGAACAGAGAAAGGAAGGAAGAGAAGGAAAGAGTTGGAAAATAATTAGATCAAAATATTAATGTTTAACTTAATATTTTAATTGTATTTGGCTGTTTTAACTGTGAATATAATAACCTCATAACTATTTGTCATTAAGATTGTAGGTCTAAATTAAATAGAGTTTTCAAAGTAAAAAATTATAGCAAATATTAAGAGAAGACATTAAATTTTTTAAAATGTGACAATTGTAAATCATTATAATAATAGAGATTATCTGTTGTAGTTGAATGAGTTATAACTTACTTTAGGAAATCCAAAAAACATAAAAACCAATGAGAATAAAATTATTTTAAACTAAAAATTATTACATGTCAAGAGCAATTCAGAATGATGAATCAAGTCTGTGTATCTCTAAATAAGTTGAATGTTGATTTTGTGATACATGTTCTCTTTCTGTTTCTTCAAAGCAGTTAGAATAATTAAACCATTTAGTATTTTTGTGTGTTTTTTTTCTCTGTGATATGCTTGGTTTGTGAATTTGGAATTTTCAAATGGAAAAAAATGGATAAACATACATTTGCAAATATAAAGTTTTAAGGGTTTCTAATGATTTAACTGCTAACATTCCACTTTAGAACATTAAACAGCATATTTCAGATCCAATTAGAGACCACACTGTGCATTGATAGAAAGATCACAACCTCATTGAAAAGCTTGGATATACATTGACTTGCTAATGAAGCAGTCAATCTCCAGCTGCCTGGATAGATAATGCAGTGTTATTTAAGAAGGAAACCGTTGTATTGCATCTTGCAATACAGGTCCCTAAGATTTCTGTGTGTAAAGTTGTGCTCAGAAAGAAGTAAACATTGTATATATGCATGTCTTACAGAAGCAGCCTCATTCAATGGTAGTCACAGCTGTTTACACAATTCCTCAAATAGGACTTCTCAGTATCTGGGGAGAAAAGATATCATATAATACTGATGAAAAAGAGACTACTACTTAAGAATTGTTTGTTCTAAGACAGATTTTGACTCTCTAAAGATAATGTGCTCCTTTTCTAGCTGATTGCCCTCAAACCAACTTATCACCATTCCCAGTAAGCTCCTCAATGTTGCATTTCCAGCAGCATTGTTTAGGGAGTCTCCCTAATGAAAACAAGCTAGACCACCCTAGGCACAAAGGCAAGTCAGGAAAGGTACAACTCTCTAGAAGAATACAAGGAAGGTAAGAAAGTTGTCAAAGAAAAGATTGCATTGGACGAAGTTAAACAGACAAGCAAAAGTGTTAAAGACTGTTGTGATAGAGGAAAGGAACTGAAATGAACTTGAAACAAAGGGCTGGAAAGCTTTTAATAGCTGAGGTGGTAGGGATGGGATCATAGACAACCTCTGTGTGCTAATTGGCTTTACCCAGAAGAAAACCTTCCTTCTTCATGGCAGGAGGAAGTTTTATAACTTGGAGGAAGGCACCTACTGAAGATGGGAGCTTACTTGAGAGGTAGGGATGCCACCTTGTGCAATGTGTGTGTTTCAAAGAGAGGGCTCTCAGGTCTTTGAGACAGGTGTGCCTGAGTCTTAAAGCTGGCGAGGGACATTAAAGAGATGTATATACATTTCAAAGTGATCAGAGAAAGAATTTACAGTTATAGATTTTCTCAAGTAACTGCTCTATGAAAAGGGAGTTCAAGGCCCAATAGTCAGAGAGAAACCTGTCTAAAGTTTAGTCAAGCTCAGTGGAATATTAAGGTTGTGTTGTTCATAGTGTATCTGGATACATTTTTATAGTTGCTTGAATCCATGTTGTTTCTCCACAAAATTATATCTTTCTTTTCTGTCCTTATGTTTTCACCATATGATTCAAACGTTACTTCTTTTGCCTATATACATAGTCTTCCTTGCTCCTCTTAGAACCTCTTCCCACATTTTTATAATAGTTTTGTCTGACTTAAGTGCGATGTTGGTATCTCTTCAAAGTTTATATCTTGAAATCCTAACTACTGAAGGTGATGGTATAGAAATGTAGGGCT
>PVKE010034591.1:0-17320 GCA_004027555.1 Craseonycteris thonglongyai
AGCCAGCCAGTTGCCAAACATGTACCAGCACACCGCTGCCCCCAGCCTGCATCTCTGGACTTCCCAACCCATACATCCTACTGCCTAGAGGACTTGCCCACTAGCTGCTCCATGGGTACTTTGAGCTCAATATATTTTCTAACGTATTTGTGTTCTTTTTGTGTTTCTCCTTTGATTCTCTTCTTAGAAAATGTGTTTGGTTGCTCCTATAAAAACCTGGGAGTTAACCATGTCTATTCCTGCTCTCTTACCTCTCCCATTCTATCAATTCTAGGAGCCAAAATCCTATTACATCCTAATGGTTCTGATATACAGAGTCTGGCAGCAGAAACACCCTTTCTAAAGTAGTATCGTATAAAGGGACGTGTTGTCTTAGTAACCTTTGTGTTCCAGGTTCGCTGAAGTAAAATGCCCCATCGACTGACAAGGGAGCTGTGAGTGAGCAGTGAAGCTGTATTATCAGAACACTCGTTTGATACGTGAAGAATCAGTAATAAGAACTTTGGTACTGGTTATTGCTCTTAGAAACGGGGTGCCACCTCTGCTGGGTCCTATATAGACAAGGCCTATCAGGATAGTATCCAGCCATTGTCAACATAATGAAAACGGTCACATGGCTGGATCCTTTCTGGACAGCCCTCGGATACGAATGAAATATACAGGATGAACCGAAAGTAGGTGGACAGCAAATGAAATACGTCTTATATGATAGAGAGAAGTTATAGACTATATTTCTTCTTCTCTCTCTCTGTTGCCCTTACTCCAGGGCAAGACACCATCAGTTATTGGCAGACAGACATTACCAATCTCCAGAAAGATCTCCCGGCCTCCACCTAACCAACCTCTAACCTAGGCTGCTCTCTGCAATTACTGCACTGTTTTAAACACCACACCTCTAAGTACATCATTCCTTACTTACCACGACTCCCCTGCGGATTCCTCAAGTGTGTTTTTTTAGATGTATTTATTGTTTTTGACAGAGACAGAGAGAAACTGAGACAGGGAGAGACAGAGAGAAGGGGGAGGACCCAGAGCAGTCTTCATAATTGTATGTCATCAGTTCTCAACGTGGCTTTGTTCCACACAGGTGGGAGGGGCCATGCAGGGTGGAAACTGGGCTGGGGGCCTCCCGCATGGGAGGCATGCTCCCTGGAGCCAGGGGCCGAACCGGGGGGCGAGAACTGAACTGGGGGCCTCCCGCATGGGGAGCACACCCCAGTTCAGCATATGAGTTCACACTGGTTGGGGCTGGGGCTGGGATTTGATCCTCTGTCCCCAGGGCTATAAAACGAACGTTTAACCCACTGAGCCATCCTGGCTTCTCCACCTTTTTTATTTAAAAAAAAACTACTATAACTTAAAAAACAATGCATGATCTGGTCACTGCTTATGTTCCTTTACGTTCTTTGTCTTAACATAATTGGCTTCTACACATACTTCGTATGCTGTTTCCCAGCTCCCACCTCAAGTTGAAAGATGCACGTGATCATGCTTCCACATGTCCACTCTCACACCCACCTGTCCACACACACAGACACACACACCCTCTTCACCTGGCCTACTTCTACTGATCGTTCCGGCTCCTTGTGGAAGCCTTTTCTGATCGTCACCAGGTGATGGCAGAAGTCTTGGTCTTCCCCAGCATAGCATGTTACACCCTGTCGTACTGGTCTATTTCCCACAGGCACACAAGCGTGATGGGAATAGTCAGTATTGTACCCCTCACCCAGCCCAGCCTGGCATCTGAATGGTCACCCATTGTGTTTATTAATTGAATGCTTGTGGGGACGCCAGGATAGCTCAGCAGTTGAGCTCTTGCCCCCAATCACGAGGTCCAGGATTTGATTCCCAGCCCCGTGCAACCCCATATACTAAACTGTGGCATATCTGGTAACCACTGGAGTGGCTCAGCGGTGAAGGTTCTCGCCTGCCATGTGGGAGGCCCCCAGTTCAGTTCCTGCCCCGCATGCCCCCACATCCACTTGTGTAGGATGAAACCGTGTTACAACTGATGATGTACAACTATGGAGACTGCTTTGGGGCCTCCCCGCTTCTCTTTCTCTCCCTTCTCAAATAATAAAATAAATCTTAAAACAAGATTTGAATGGTTGAATCAATGAATGAAGATACCAACAGATGGATTCATTCTTTGATATAGTCCTCTTATTGAAAATGTTACTGACTTGCTGTGATTTGCGATCTATCTAGGAATGATTTGTCTGGATTTCTCCCATGATTCCTCTGCCCCTTTCATAATGCAGAATGCAAACAACCGCACACAATCGTACAATTGCAAGCATCCGTGGATGGACAAGGACGCACGAGAAAAAGGCTCTGCAGGGCCCAGGACTGATTCTGTTTGTCAGAAGGCAGATTGTCAAGTTCACCCCCACACTGACGCTGTGGATTGAAGAACTGGTGTCCGACAGCACGGGCCTGGGGAAGCCAGAAATCTATTTTCCTGGGTGTGCACAGCTGTCACCTAACACTTTGGGGAACAGCAGGGGATTCACGAAGCAGGCAGAAAGGGAAGGCTGGTTCATTTAGGAGCTGAGGAGCAGAGAGGCCAGGGGAGGCACAGGCTTGGCCAGCCGCTTCCTCCAAGAAGGAGGTAATGAGAAGAATGACTCTTAAGGATGCTTGGCGGGGGTTCATATGTGTTTGCTCACGATCAATTCCAGGGGAAATTTAGGCAGGTTTCAAGTCAAAATAGGATTTCTCTAACAGCCAGAACAGAAAACTGCACCTGGCCCCCAAATCCCAGCTGGACTCTCGCCTCCTCTCATAGTCTCCCCTGCTCTTAACTGTTCTCAGATAAGAAGGGAGTTGATGGTGGGGAAGAGAAAAGCGAACCCACTGGGGTTTGCGAGAGCCACCTTGGCTGTGCAGGGGTCTGAACGGCTCGTGTTGGACAGGTTCGGAGATGGCTGGGGACATGGGGACGTGTCCTCACACAGACAAAGCGGAGTGTCTGCCTTGTCTGCATGGAACCACAGTTGGGAGGCACTTGCTCTTCTCTCTGAATCCCATCCTCTACATTTCTTCCCTGACAATTAAATTATAGGAACAGGTTGACACCAAAAAATAGAGCGGGCGGCTTGAACATGTTCAAAATTAAATTCATCTTGTGGCAGAAATATGACCTGGTGGCACTGAGGTTTTCTGCCTCAGTGAGTAGCTAAGAGTGCTGCGTTCACCTCGGCAGTTAAAGGTGACCTGTGCTGTGTTTGCAGACTAGCCAGTGTCTAACCCTTCGGTTCTCCTGAAGACGTTAACAGAGGAGCTAGCCTTGGGCAACATCCAAAGGAAACAGGACAGTGGTTACACGAAAGAGACCACTCACGAATGGTGTTCTTTTCAGCTTGATGGAGCCGACGTGGGGATGGCTTTGGGAGTAGAGCGTGTGGCGGGAAACAGTGGTGGATTTCTGCAATAGGACCGTAGCACTTGTGTTCCTAATCACATGAGTAGGCATCATGTCTGTCAAGGATTTACCAGCAGTTCAGAGCTCAGCACACACGGCCAGCCTGTTCAGATGCTTTTTCTCTACTTGTTACACAAGAGACCCTTTCTGGTGTTTCGGGGACCTTTCTCATGAAGAACGGAAGAGGTCACTGGGTGTGGAGATGAGCAGGGAACGAGCAAGACGATGGTGGAGTGAGCGTGGCCACTGGCATTCCTTGACCTTGGCAGCCCTTTGGGCCATAGGAGCCGGCCTTCATTAGCTAGGAGTCAGGGCCTCTCAGCGTTGCCTTGTCACATGGGAACGTGGGCCTAATGGAGGCGATTAGTCAGTGTCCAGCAAGGGAGTGAGTGGGCTCTGTGACCCCCACTTCTGCAGCGCAGGCTGAGTGATTCGTTCGGTGAGGGGATGGGAAGGCCATTAGCCAGCAGACTGGGTATTGATCCACGGACCGAGGCCCCGGGAGTTGGAAGCAAATCCCAGCTCCTTCCTGTGAAAGATGGGCAATGGTGCCCTGGGAGGGCTCTGAGCCCCCGGAGGGCCAGGAGGACCTCTGCCCCTTGGGCTTGGAGGGGCCTCCTTTACCAAACCCCGAACAGCCTCATTGGACAGTGATGTTGGAGATGCCTTGACTTCTAGGGTGTTTTGTCCTTTATACATATTTCCCACCCTTTTCTAGCCTTCATTCATATTGCTTTACTCCTGGGAGATGCTATCCCACTGTGCTAATGGGTGAGCATGTTTATGAAGCAATCCAGGTGTGTACTGTGCCTCCTTGGCATAACACTAAAATGTCATCCTGAAGTTGAGAGCAGACGGTGTATGTGGCCCATTTGTTAGAAGAGGGCAGGCTAGCTCCTTGAGAACCCAGGACATGATGTGATTTCTCCTTTCCTGAAAGCTGTCCCTCCTCTGCCTCTTGGCAGAATGATGGAAAGGCAACAGAAAGGCACAGAAAGAAACTGCAGAGGGTGGGAGAGAAGGTTGGAGCCCTTAGAACAAGATTGTCTAACCTGTGATGCACTGGCCAACACAAATTTGTAAATGTTCTTAAAACACGATGAGATCGTTTTTGTGATTTTTTTTAAAGCTCATCAGCTATCGTTAGTGTTAGTGTAGTTTATGTGTGACCCAAGACAATTCTTCTTCTTCCAATGTGGCTCAGGGAAGCCCAAAGATTGGGACACCCTGCCTTGGAGGCAGTAACCAATGCAAAGGTCAGAGAAGTGAGCACATTACAAGGTAGATACAAATCATGAGGTTCTACTTGTTTGTCCTTGGAAGTCGGTTCAATCAACAATAATAGCATGATGCCACCACCTAAGGTTTAGTGATATATCAAACACTTAACCACGTGCCACCAAATCCAGTACCAAGTGCTTTATGCATAGTACCTAATTTTATTCTCACAACTACCCTGAGAACTGAGTGCTACTGTTATTCCCCATCACACTGATTTAAACTACAAAAGACACACACACTGAATAATCAGTGGGAATGTAGACATTCTCAGTAACTTTTCCAAGGTCACGAGCTGAAAACTGTTTGGGGTTTAAATAAGAAGCTGGGATTTGAACTCAAACTATCCCAGTTGTTAATCATTTTATCTGGCTTCCTCTCCCTCCCCACCGGCTTGGCTCACTTGTAGTATTTCTCATCCTTTTATAATGCAAACCCCTACAAAGCTTTCTGATTCCTCCCCTGCTGATCTCTACCAGGTAAGAAGATATTCTGTCTGGCTGTACATTCTGCTCTTTGCATTATGAAGTCCATGGGTATTGTGTTTTAGACTGCACAAATCACTTCCCAAAGTGCCTCTCTCCACCATTTCTTCTTCCCCCATCCCTGTAGTACTTATTTGCATACTAATAGGAGAGCATCTATTGAGGTCCCATGGTTCTAATAGGGAGAGACCATCATGAAAGTGATGGTCTGAATGACCTCCTGGTCCCAGCGAGCATGGGACCCCTTTCACCCAGCAGGTTCTTGTTCCTGGAGAGGCAGGCCTGCATGGCCCCCACCACTCTGTGCAGGGTGGATGTCCACATTCATTTCAAAGCCCTTTCCTCTGGGAAGCCTTTGCAAACACCCATCCCTCTGCTCGCTCGCTCTCTCTCTCAGGAATTAAAACAGCCTTCCTGTGAAGAAGTAGCAGCAAATCAATTTGGCAAGACAGGTGGGGCCTGATGGGGTAGGCCCTCCTCTGATAGGCTAAAGAGATTGACCCTAAAACAACAGGTGACAGGAAGTGACTGGGGGTGTCTGAGGAGGACAGCAGCATTTTAGGGGGATGCGTTTAGACTACAGGTTCTGGGCCAGGTTGGATTACCGTTAGGAATGAGTTTAGGAAGAAGCAGACCAGTTCTGGGGTGCAATGTGAGGAGGTGACTGGCGGGCATCCTCAGAGAGGACAGTATGCTTATTCAGGGGGGTTGAAGAGCATGATCAAGAAAATGCAGGATACTCAACACCTTCGCCTCCACCATTTCAGGTTAAGCAGTCGACGTGAGGACACCGGTAACTTTGCATGTGTCATTTAGCAGGTGAGGTGATGAGGAAAGAAAGGGAGGTTCTCCCTCCAGCAGGAGTGATGCACCTTCCTTATGGCCTGTGACATCTGCCCTCTGATCACTTTGAGACTCGCCCATCTAGATTGCCAACAACGCGTGACTTCTGCACTGGGCAGTGCCGGTTGGAGCTCGCTGGCTCTGGCACGGGGGGCACTTCCTACGGAGCCCAGCCTGGATGCTCTGAGGTCCGCTCTGTGCCCAAAGCCAGCACCATCCACCTCCATCACACTCCTGGCCTGCCACCTCCCGGTCTCATAGTCCCGCTTTGAAAATAACTGATGAGAGGAGAGTGCATGTAGACATCTCGCTTAGATGTTTACAAGTCACTTGAAACCTCTGAGAAGCAGAAAGGGGCTTTGAGAACATGCGGAGCAGAGGCCCCAGGGGAAATTTAGTGAGACTTGAAACTATTGGCTGACTCCCTCTGCCCCTCCCAAGACCTGATGAAGTCGTCTTGAACATGGTGGTTCCAACGGGCAGGCTGTGGGCACCACTGGCCAGTGCAGACATTGCTTTCACCTCTGTGCACACCTGCTCATGGACAAATATGAACACTAAGCGGTGGTCAGGATAAATGTCTGTTCTCTCCTCCCTCTTCCTGGCATCCCCACTTCTCATTCTCGGCCTAAGGAATTTGTTCTGACGGCAGTGAGCGGGGCTTGGAGTTTTGAAATCTCTAGACGCGTGGGTGAGAAAATAAGCCTGCCCCGGAGGGAGGAACGGAGGTAGGGTCCTCTCCTGCTAACTGCTTTGAAAGGAGAAAGACAGGTGTCGGTCCTGCTGATTCCTGAAACTGTCACAGATGAGAAGCAGCATGAAATGGCAGGACAGCTTTGTAGATCTCAGTCTGGCACCCTTGCCAAGATCACAGAGATGTGGGGGAGGAGCTGTTTCAGTCAAATAAAGCAGTGCTAGTTTTGGGCAACTTAAGAGGCAACAGTGAGGTGGAAGAATAAGGGGACCAGCCCTGACTATTAAAACCAGATTTTGTTTTTGTTTTAAGAATAACTTGGACGGCACTCACTTCTTTAGACAGTGGAGGGTTGTCAGAACCTGTGCAAGCCCTGCCACTTGCTAGCTGTGCGACATTGGGAACGTGTTTAACCTCTCTGGGCTATAGTGGCTTCATCCTTAATGAGGGCTTGTAATCATACCTTCCACACAGAGGAGTTGGAGAAAGTTAAGTTAGACATCTGTTATATGTTTGGCCTAGTGTCTGGCAATATCGAATAGCTCAGTTTAGTTGTCATTATTTAGAGAAAAAAAACAAAGCAGTATTTTAAAATCATCAGCCCTTTTATGTAGTTAAAATTGGATATACTGATAACCATGCTCTAGTAATAAGAACCCATTCTGATTAAAAAACAACCTGAGAAAGGAAAGTTATTATTTTCTCCACACTTTAAAAAATTTAATTTTATTGTTTGAGAGAATATGAGAGAGGGAGAGAGAGAGAGGGAGAGAGAGAGAGAGAGAGAGAGAGAGAGAAATAGACAGGGGGTTGAGGGAGGGCCCAGAGCAGTCTGCATAGTTGTATAGCATTAGTTGTGACATGGTTTCCTTCCACACAGGTGGATGAGGGGTGGTGTGGGGCAGAAACTGAACTGGGCGCCTCCCACATGGGAGACCAGAACCTTCGCCGTCATCCCAGCAATTATCAGTTGCTCTGCAGTTTAGCATATGGGTTTGCACAGGCCAGAGCTGGGATTTGATCCCTGGACCTCACAGTTGTAAGGCAAGTGCTCAACCAACTGAGCTATTCCGGCATCCCCATATTTTCCCCACACTTTCTAGATCAAACAAAACCCAAAGAAATTTTGTAGGCTGGTGAAAGGAAGGATGAGCGGAAGCTAGGAGGCAGGTGTTCCATGTGAGCAGTAAACAAACTCCGAGGAAAATTCGAAGCTGAAGAAATGAACGCAGGCCCAAGGTGTGGCCCAGGCCGCAAGGCTGAGTATGTTAAGAGACAAAGCTGGGACTCGGGTCTCCTAACTCTCCACCCAGAGCTGCTTTCACTTTCCCTGCTCCATCTCATCTAGCCATGTAAGTATCAGAGGTGAGAAGCAGAGTTGGCTACTGCCCCTGTTTTCAGTGACATGAGCCAATAGTAAAAGGGTCTTTAAAATCCTTCTGATGAAACTCAAACTGTCATATGGAGGGAGATGTCCCATCCTCTTTCTAGTAGTGTGCATTCCTAGGTACTGCAGGGAAACAGCACACCACCGTCCAAATGGGAACTGTTCTCAAGATTTGTCACCAAGCAGCTCCAATGGGCAAGGGTGTGATAGACACTCAATTAGAATTACCCGCTAAGATCAAAGGTTATCTTAATTCACACAAATTCCAACCGTTTCAAAGTCTTGGCCCTTTTTCTGGGCACTGAGACTTCTAGCCAGCACAGCACATAGGATGAGCCCGCTTTGCTTTGAAGGGCAGTGCTAATTGCGAGGTAACAGTGACCTTGGCAACTCCCGAGGGTGATGAGTCAAAGACAGCTGGGTTCCCTTTTTTCTTCAGCAGGATCTGAATTTCCTACCCAGCAGCTGTGATGCCTATAATTGACATTTGAGCTAAGTATACATTTCACTTGCTCTCTTAGAAGGTGGCAAAATGAGCCCATATATAGGAGCCCACCCTTTCCACTCCAGCCGAGCTCCAAATATAATAGAGTCCAAGTAGGTTAGAAGAGAAGCTAAAATTGAGAAGCCACATTAGAGGTCCTTCAGACCTACCTTCCACCCAAGGTACAAATCCTCTTTGCAAGACCCTGCAGATGGTTCTGTATCAGACAGTCCTGTCTCCTTAACCTGTGTACTTCCAAAAACAGCTCAGTGCTTGGCAAGCTAATCAAATGCAATTTTAACTTTTTTTTTTTTTTTGCTTACATTGCATCTCATCTTTGGTTTCCTGTAACACTTACCTCTTGAGTTTCTTCCCAGAATGATACACGCTACATCCTCAGGGTGATACTCAGTTATTTTGAAGTTAGCTTTGTTGATCCAAATAGGTCTTGTCTCTTCACCAGTGTTCATTTTTCGATTGCTTAGTCATTCTTTATGATTTTCAGCTTTTCACTAGCCACAAGGCTGTCTACACCCCGTCTGAATGCTTTCCGCTGGGGCCAGGCCAATGGTTTGGGTATAAAACAACCTTTGCTCTTGAAAGCAGGATGTCCAGGGTGAGACTTCAGATGTGAGAAGAAAGAACCAAAGCTGTGGCCACCAAGAGGGAGGGAGTGAGTGTAGTACATAGATAGAAAGAGAAGGCAGTGGATGTAGAACTTTAGGTTTATGGGGATGCCAGGATGTCTCAGTGGGTTGAGTGCTTGCCTTGCAGCCCCGGGGTCTGTGGATTAAATCCCGGCCCCAGCCTGTGTGGACCCATAGGCTGAACTGAGGGGTGCTTGCCATGCAGGAGGCTCTTGGCCCGGTTCCTCCTCTGCATAGCCCCCGCCCACCTGTGTGGAATGAAACTATGTTGAAAACTAATGACGTACAACTATGGAGACTGCTCTGGGCCCTCCCCCTTCTCTCTGTCTCTCTTTCTCTCTGTCAAAACAATAAAAAACAATAAAAAGATTCAGGTTTATTTCCATGCTGATAAACTAGGCCCCCTCCTCTGCATAGACTTAAGCTGCTGGTTCTTTATCTAAACACAACATGTTATCCTGAATCAATTTCACCAAATTAATCTTAGACCGTTTTACTCAGAGATCAAGATCTTTTCAAATCCTGATCTGTCTCCATGGGTGTTAACTACTTTTCTCAGCTCAGTATGGTCCCTGGAATCATTGAGATGCACCCCACGTCTTGTCTCAGGTCAATGCTTAAATGAAACATCCAGTAAGACAGGGCCATGAGCAGACCCCTGAAAGCCATCCCTGTGTTCAGCACATAGTAGACAGACTAAAATATCCCTATTGGAATGTTTGTGAATGAATATGGGTTAAGGAGACAATAACACTATAAAAGAAATATCAGATCATCTAACTACTGCATAGGGGCATGTAAACAAATGGGCACAATAAAATTTAACACTTCTCTCACTAGACCATGGAGAATTTTTTTGATTATTGCAATCTTGGCAACAAAGTAGTGCCTGGCACATAATAAGAATTTACTCCATGTTTATTTTATTTTTTTAAAAATGAACATGTAGGCTTTCTCTCCATCCTGGGAAAGAATGGGAATTGGAGGAGTTCTCAGCTTCATTTCGCCTCCCTTGGGCAGAGACCATGGAAAGTGACTAGAGATCATTATTCTCCCACCACCTCTGGTGATCTGCATCTCCTTTTCCCCACCCTTATATGTAGATTTTGAGGTTTTAGTTTACCAAGATCTCAGCTATCTGCTCAGACTTCCATCACACAGTGGAAATGGGTGGTTTAGACAAAAGGTATTTGTTGTCTCACAAGTCTGGAGGCTGGGAGTCCAAGGCCAACGTGTCGGTGGGTTTGGTTTCTCCTTGGCCTGGAGCAGCTACTGTCTCTCTGTGTCCTAATCTCCTTTTCTTATAGGCACCTGTCAGATCCATTAGAACCCACCCTAACAGACTCATTTTAACTTAACCACCTCTTTAAAGACCTTCTCTCTAAATACAATCACATTCTGAGATACTAAAGGCTGCGATTTCGATATAGGAATTGAGGTGGCACAATTCAGCTAATAACAGTGGGGCATGCAAGAGAAAGAGCATGCATGGGCTGTGAGGTTGGAGATGGCGCTATGTCTGTGAAGGACAAATGACACGGGGATAGCTGGTTGGTCTAGTCTAGACCTATGCTGGCCCAATGCCCGATGTTTCACCAGTGGACTGTTTTTGCATAGTGGGCTCTGTTCATTATCCTCTCATCAGCCTGAGCTGAGAAGTGCTGCTGTCTCATTCGGTCCCATTTCTCATCTCTTCTGTCCCCTTGTTCCTGTGATTGAACCTTGAAATGGGGTTTGCTGGGAGATCCATAGACATGCACCTCCAATACTATTTTTGTGGTTGATGGAGTAGGAATGTTTTCTAGGAAGAGAAAATTTTGCCTCCATTTATGGTAACATGAGACAGAGTGTGACAGGCACCGTCCTGTTGCATGGAGCTGACTAGCCAGGATGACAATAATCTATGAGCAGGAGCACATGTCAGCACAGCCCTCTCTCCATATAAATCAGAAGAGACACACTGCTCATGGAAGCTACGCTCCCAGCCAAGCCCTGCATCCCATCTGGGGTGTTATCCGTCTGCTGTTGAAGGTCACATCAACCCGACAGCAGTGGGGGTGGGGTACGCAGCAGAGGACGGGCAGGATGGTAAACATTGCAAAGGGGTCGACTTTATCATGCCTGGAGTGAGAACATGCCTTTCCTGGTGCCTATAGGAACTGGCACTGTCAGAGTCTGGGTGAAGAATTCAAGAGAAAATAAGGTCCGGGGTCCAGCATGGAGTTTTCCCAAATTAACATTCAGGCTATACCTCTTTCATAGCCTCCATTCGTATGACTTAGTAACAATGAAAACAACTGGCTTTATTAAGCCCTTATTATATCTCAGTCACAGTTCTAAATGTTCTTTATATCTCATTTAATTCTTACAATATGGCAGCATGCTTCACTGAGAATATTGAGGCACAGTAAGGATAAGCACTTTGTTCAAGATCGTAGTGTTAGAAGGAGATAAAGGTGTCATTCAACCCCACGCCATCTGTCTCCGGATCTTATGCTCTTAAATGCTACACTCCATAAGAATAAAACTTGCATTTGTTAAGCACTGGCTATATGATAGACACTGGTCTAAGGTCACAGAGCTAGTAATTGACTTTTCGCTGTCATATACATATGTCTTTCTCTGCCTCTCGTTCTCTCTCACTCTTTCCTTCTCTTTCTTACACAAATACATAGCTCCACTCATCTTAGGGTGGCTGCTTGGAATCTAACCCTCCAAAGAACTCCAGACTTGGGGTTAGTGAGGATAGAGACGTGCAAAACTCTCAGGACTTATCTCCTGAGACAGCATCTCTATTTCCTTTCTCAAAATAGCAATGTTGCCATCATACAATCACAAGCACAGTCTTTCACATTTGTTGGATGAGATCTATGCCTAAATTAATTGCTATACTTGTTTCAATCACAACTAAGACTTTTCTGCCATCAAGAAGGCGATAAAAGATGACAGTTAAGATTGCTATTTTTGGAGACAAACAGATTAAGCCATCCTGCATTTTGCATGTGTTAGTGAATTTGCTCTATGCAAATTAGATAATTAAATTATTTTCTGAACTATAGTTTCTTGATCTTAAAGTGGGGATCTATCTTAGTCTTACTGTGAGGTTGATGCCTGTGACCACAGAGCTAGTATTTTTTTAGAAGATTTATTTTATTGTTTTTTTAAATATTTTTTTTATTGTTTTTGACAGAGAGAAAGAGAGAGAGAGAGAGAGAGAGAGACAGAGAGACAGAGAGACAGAGAGAGACAGAGAGAAGGGGGAGGGCCCAGAACAGTCTCCATAGTTGCACATCATTGGTTTTTCCACATAGTTTCATTCCACAGGTGGGCGGGGCTGCACAGGGCAGGAACTGGGCCGGGGTCTCACTCTGGTGAGAACCTAACTGGGGGCACTCCCCAGTTCAGCATATGGGTCCTCACGGGCCGGGGCCAGGATTTGATCCTCAGTCCCCGGGGCTGCAAAGTGAGTGCTTAACCCACTGAGCCATCCCGGCTTCCCCTATTTTATTGGTTTTGACAGATACAAAGAATAGGGGAAGAGCCCAGAGCAGTCTCCATAGTTGCACATCATCAGCTCTCAGCATAGTTTCCTTCCACACAGGCGGGCGGGGACCACACAGGGCGGGAACTGGGCTCAGGGTCTCCCTCATGGGAGGCACGCCCAAGTTCAGCATATGGGTCCACTTAAACCAGGGCCAGGATTCTACCCTCCATCCCCAGGGCTGCAAAACTTGCACTTAACCCGCTGAGTCATCCCAGCTTCTCCAGAGACAGGATTCTAAGCCAGGTTTGTCTGAGCCCATATCAATAATTACTAGCTGATTATGTGTTTTAACTCTTCTTGGACTCAGTGTTTATATCTATAAAATGAACATACTTATTCCTACCTCACTGATTTGTGATTAGGAAAGGAAGTGATATATGTAAAAAGTAACACAGTGATATATGTAAAATTATAATAGCTACCAGTTTCAACTGGTGGTTATTATAGAAAAAAATATAGGCTACATGAAAAGTGTTATCACTTGCAAGTTATAAACAAAGAGATATTTATGAAGAATTGTCTCCTAATATCTACTTTGGTTTTGAATTTTAGAACATATGTCTATCCACCTATGTTTTGATTTCAGAATGTATGGACATGAATATGTCTAATTTTTAGAGTGTCTGAGATTTCAAAGGAGCTAGACTGGTAGAGAAGATACAATGAATGCGTAGTCCTAAGGGAGCATGTGTTTCTTCATGTATGTGGCCTTATCCTTGTACAGAAAGAGAGGCACACCCGGGCCTACTATGGGGATAGGGTTGTCAGCTTTGGAACAGCCAACATTTTGTCATGTCCACGTGCTGGTAATTTACCAAAGAAAAGAAATGGACAGAGTGCCTTGTGTGACTCTAATCTCTCCTACCCTACCAGACTCGGTTCCCAGGAAGATAGGAGACAGGACTCAGGCTGGAGCAATGGGTTGAAAAAGATGAAAGAGACCTTTCTATGGTAATATGTCTGCATTCCTTTTTGTGTGAATCAATTTTTAGCCTTTGAACAAATGCACATTAATAATTCCAATCATCAGCAGCTAAAAATGGACAACCATTTCTGGATTAGGGGACAGATGGGCTAGTATATTAATGTAGACTAATTATACACGGACCGTCTGGAAAGTATCCAGCCATGTAATATAAAAAAATAGAGGCTTTATGGCTGTGTGTGTATGTGGTTTGTGTTTTTTTTTGTTTGTTTGTTTTGTTTTTCTGGACAGCTCTCGTATATATTTATGTTCCGTACCCTTACTGCATTTCTGGGTTAAAATTCTCTTCAGGGGGAAATAGGTGAAGTCAGAGAAGCAATAGGGGATGAGATGGATGTTTGTGAAATTCTCAGTCTGAAATTTGAAGAAATGCCTGCATTTGAGCCTTTGACTTGTACCAAATGCCAGCCAATCATGTGCTGGTTGCTAAGAAGCCAGCAGTACGTGGTTTTAGATATCGGTTGCTGTGAGAGTCCAAGGGGAGCTGCTTTTAATTTATACCTTGCATTAGAATCTTGGTTTGAATACAAAGTGGAATTCTACACCTACCTTGTCCCTGTGCAGGGTTATTGCTGGAAGGAGATGCTTGGCCATTAATTGTAGTGATTTCTGGATTGGTTGCCCAATATTCTCACTCAGACTTGAGGATTCAGCCATCAAATGATGTTCCCATCCTTTTATAAGCAAGGCTAATGGGAGTATGTGATGACTTTAGTTATTTTCTGAGTCTCATTTTGATTTGCAAGGGGAATATGAGTCCTCACCTGGGCTTAATGATACATTTGGTGTGATGACTCAGCCCACAAATAAAGGCAATGTTTAAAGGCTAATGCACTGATTGGTACTCACCATCCTGTGGAGCCAAAGCTCCCAGACTGGGGCATATATTTAGGTAAGAAGAGAAGGAAGGGAGCTGTCTGATTGCTCAGACTTCGATCATATGCTCAACTTTGGGGAAATCATTGGATCAGAGAGACCAGCGATATTACTGATTAGGTCTAGGTCATATGCCCTCCATTCTATCTAGAGAAGACTAGCCCACCAGTATCCAAGGATTGGGGAAAGACAAGAGGTGGTCTCCATTTGTAGAGCAGATTGAAAAAAGGAGTTTTGGACAAATAAAACTCCTCAATATCCATTCTTGCCAACTTTCACTGTGTGATCTGTGGGCTGCACAGAATGTAATGTCTTTCAACTCAAAATAAATGACAGTCATAATTTCTTCCTCATAAGGTTGAAGATTAAGTGAGAGAACATACATAGAAAACAAATTACTATGTTTGACACTGAGTAGACATTCAATAAATGTTCATTCATTTGGTACTAAATAGATGCTTATATTTTAATTCTTTTCCAGAGGTCTTGGAATCCTCATTTGAAAACTTGGTTCTGATGTTTCTGACCAGGCTGGGATTCAGGAGGCATTAAGTAGGAAAAAAAATGTGTGGGGTTTTTTTTTTGTTTGTTTTGTTTTCTTTTTGCCATACTGCCCTATATAAGTCTCAGTATTTCCAGAAATTCTTTGTTCACTTCTGCAACCTTCATTGAAGCAAATGTTAAAAACCCCTTCCCTTACTATACCTGTTTTCTGGCAGCTTCTCATACACCCATCCATCTATCCTCCCATCTGTCCATCCATCCATCCGTCTGTCCATCCATTCATCCATCCATTTCTTCATGAGGTACATTTTGGATGCCTATTAAATGTCAGGCATTGTGTTAAGCACTGACTATGAAGTCCATGCCTTGTTGAGCTAGGCTGTGACCTCACATTTCAGCATTTGTATCCTACATAAGCAATCTTATACATTGGGAAGAGGGGAAGAGGAAAAACAGGTAAAGGGTTTTTCTTAATCAAACTTAGTGAAATTTTTATAATGTGCAGTTGCTAAAATGCCTTCTTTGGGACAAAGAAAAGGCTAAATATGAGCAGAGTGCAAAGCTTGGTGGAACGATTTTGGTTACCTTTACTTAGCAGAAAGAAATCCATTAAAAAAAAAAAAGCGGCAGGAGTTTAAACTTCTAGACAGCTTTTTAAGAGGCCTGGATTAAAAACATCCCTAGATTACACTTTAAAATCTAAAAAGAACTTCCAGTTTTGTTCATTAAATGTTTAATTCATATTATAGCTAGCATATCAATTTAAGGTAAAGTTTATGACTCAGCAGGCTGCATTTTATATACTGCTTTATTTTATGCATGTTGTGGATATTAATAATACCTTGAACTTTACTATTGTGGTCTCAGTGTGGGCTCTTTGCTTGTAGCCTTATGATGATGCTATTAAGTTGACAGAGCAGCATGCCCTCCTGTTATATTAGGTGTGAGGCAATGAGGCTCTGAGACCTTGAATATCTTGTTCAGGTATTGAGGTAGGAGTGGCAGAGCCAGAATGTGACACAGCCCTTTTGGGCTCCACTTGCACACTATTTCCAATGTACTGCACCTGGGAGGCCAAGGAAGGGAGGGCAAGATGAGGTATGAAGCATGCCTTTTCACATGCTTGGCAGACCTTTGACTGTAATGGATCTAACCCAGTGTTTCAAGTAACTTTGCCTTTCTAGCACATTGTTGGTCATGTCTAAGACTTCCTTAGTGTCGAGACCTTGATGAGATCCTGGCCTGGCATTTCATGGTTGGTATACCCATGAGTTCATCTAAGCTAGGTGGACTTACAAAGCATCACTACCCAGATCTGCCTCTTGTGTTAAGAGAATGGTGTAGCAATGTCAGGAATCCGGCTCTGGAGCCAGTTGACCTGGGCCAAATTTTGGTATCTCCTTCTAAGATTGTGGGGACCTTTCTACACTTCATCTCTCTCCTCTTTAATGTGAAGATGCTATTGTTTTCTACTTAGATTGTTATGAAGAGGAGCTAAATACCCAAAGCCTTCATTCAAGAATCTCCATTTGTCTCTCTCCTTTCTTCTCTCTCTCTCTCTCTCTCTCACTCTCTCTCACCCCTAGCCAAATAACTCCCATTTGTGTATATTCTACAAACTGGTTATATATACACTTTTGCAGCTCACAGGAAACAATGCCTGCACCTGTCAGAAGGAATAAAACGATGAGCTCTGGATGAGATAATTACCTCAGGAAGTTTCACCTGAGCAGATGAGACAAGAGCTAGTTTTTGGCAACTACCTTGGGAAGAGAGTGATATGGAAATACATACTTTCCAAATATATGTTTCCTAGCCTGTCAGTGCCCGAAACTCCACCATTAGTAAATTGTTCCTTGGGTCTTAGAAAATTTTTTCTCTAAAGGACACTTGAAGTGTAACTGTTCTAAGCAATCAGGTTCTCCAAAAGTATAGCAATGAATGGTGTCAAAATTTGAAGAGACCCAAGTAGGGAAAAAAATCACTGGTTGAGGAGAGATGTGGGAGATTATATAATTCAATGAAAAAATCTTCATACTTCAATTCTGTACCCAAAGTGGGGACTAAGTCTCAGGTAGATAGAAAGTAGCTCTTTTTCTTTCTTTCTTTCTTTCTTTCTTTCTTTCTTTCTTTCTTTCTTTCTTTCTTTCTTTCTTTCTTTCTTTCTTT
>PVKE010034592.1:0-17320 GCA_004027555.1 Craseonycteris thonglongyai
AACACAAACACCAGGAACTAATAGATATAAGTGTGAGAAGAAGGGTACTTGTGTTCATTTATTCACTTATTCATTTATTCAATGTCTAGCATCCAATGGGGTCTGTACTTCAGTGAAGAACACAAGATGAACACACCTTCTAGGTCCTAAGAACAAACTTTTTAGTGGGCAGACAAGGCATGAACACACACAGCTTCAGCAGAGTGAACTAAGAGCCCCCACAGAGGTTGTTAAAACAAGTGGGCTTACCTTTTCTCAGGGTAGAGAGGGAGAGTGAGTGATGCTCAAATTTGATTTGAAAAAATGAGGAGGAAGATACTGAAAACAGAGCAGATTAAGCACAAAATCATGTAGTTGTGAAAGAAACTGGCAGTTTTAGGGGATGGAGACAAGCCATGCGTGGTTGGAAAGCACAATACAGGCATGAGAGCTGAGGCTGCAGAGGAGAGCAGGGGAGGATTGTGAGAGCCATCACACAGTTCAAAGAGCTTGGACCGTGATGGACAAAGAGGGAAAAAAACACAGGAAAGCTATTAGCCCAGAAGTGCCATAATCATATTTGCATTTTAGTAGATCCCTAAGAAAGCTGTGAGAAGGATTATAAAACATGGGTCCGTGGCCTGTTAGGAACTGGGCCACACAGTAGGAGGTGAGCAGCAGTTGAGCCACTGAAGCTTCATCTGTATTTACATCTGCTTCCCATCACTGAAATTACGGCCTGGGCTCCTTCTCCTGTCAGGTCAGTGACAGCATTAGGCTCTGATAGGAGCGTGAACCCTATTGTGAACTGTACATGTGAGGGATCTAGGTTGCACGCTCCTTATGAGAATCTAATGTCTGATGATCTGAGGTGGAGCTGAGGTGGTGACGCTAGAGCTGGGGAGCAGCTGCAAATACAAATTAGCATTGGCAGAGAGGTTGGACTGTCCAGAAATATTATAGTCTCTTTGAAGGGTTGGATCCACAACCCATTTGTTAATAAGCCAGGTGAATCAACTTTGTTCATGCTAAAAGAGGATCAACTGCTTGAGATTGCAAAGGATGGTAGCCTTAAAAGTATGTTTGAGACAACTTCAAATCTCTATACATTCTGGATTAAAGTCAAGGTGGAATATCCTGAGATTGGCACAAAAGCACTGAAAAGCCTGCTTCCATTTCCAGCATCCTATCTTTGTGAAGCAGGGTTTCTTCAGTAACAGCAACCAAAACGAGATTATGGAGCAGACTGGATGTAAGCAACACACTTCAGGTGTCACTGTCTCCCATCACCCTCAGATGAGACCATCTAGTTACAGGAAAACAAGCTCATGGCTCCCACTGATTTTGCATTGTGGTGAGTTTATAATTATTTTATTATACATTAAAATGTAATAATAATAGAAATAAAGTCACAATAAATGTGATGCACTTGAATCATCCTGAACCCATCCCTCCTACTCCCCAGGTCTGTAGAAAAATTGTCTTCCATGAAACTGGTTCCTGGTGCCAAAAAGTTTGGGGACCACTGTTATAAAGGGCAAGAACACAGGTGGGGGACAATACTAGTGATTTGGCACAGGTAGTATGAAAGCATTTTCATTATAAAAAATATAAATGGTACAGAAGTTATTCTAGGAACAACACATTACCCTACTAATGGATATTTGGGTTGTTTTTAATTTTCCTATAAACTCTGAACATGCTTGTACAGGTGTTCAATATATTGCTTAAGAAAAAGATTACTTAAAATGGTCTTTAAAAAATTAGATGACCATCTTCTTGACATGGCAAAATAGATTTTTCTGGGAGTTAAGGGATGTACAAGACAGTAAGGTGCCTCTTTAAGATTACTTCAGACTCAGAATCAGTCAGGACATGACTGAGAACAGAACTACAGAGAATATACTCAGAGTCCAGTCTCACAGCTTTTACTTTGGACTGAATGTTATTTTCTCAACAAAATTCCTATATTGAAATCCTAACCCTCAGTGTGATGGTATTTGAAGGTAGAGTCTTTGGGAGGTGCTCAGATTATGAGGATAGAGCTCTCATGAATGGGATTTGCTACCTTATAAAAAGGACCCCAGAAAGCTTCCTTGAGCCTTCCACCATGTGAGGACACAGCAAGGAAATGACCATCTGTGAACCAGGAAGTAGGCCTTTATCAGAAACTGCTAGTGTCTTGATCTAGGACTTTCAGACTCCAGAACTATGAGAAATAAATATTGGTTGTTTAAGCCATCAGTCTATTGTCATTTTGTTATAGCAGCCCAAAATAACTAGGACACTTTCATGGATATGCTTGAGAAGGGAAGGTGAACATAATGGAAATGTGATATATTTTTCCTATGAAGGCCTGAAGAAAGGAAATGTGACAAAGGAGAGAAATCATGTTGAGTACAAGAGGCTTTCAGAGCAATGCAGCACATGAAGCTAACGGTTTAGGCAGCACCAGGAGGTGCTGTCCCGTCAAATGACCACCAGTGCTGTCAGTGTTGGTCCTGGATGGTCATTTGGACATGGGAGGCTTAACACGCATGTCTCCCACTTTCCCTTCTCTGGGCCAATTCTCATACTAGTGGTCTGTTAGTCCTTGAAACAACCAATACCCTTCCAAGATCTTGGGTCAGATTTGTTTGAGGTCACACCTTCCTTAGGTTCTGTACCAATCCTGTCTCTTACAGATTGGTGTTAATTCCTTGCCTAACGCCTTCCACAGATCAAGATTTTTCAGTATTTTCTTTGTAGATTCATCTCAGGGTCTTCCATACTTTCATAGCCAGGAGACACCTCTTTGTCTCCCACAGAAAGCGGAGGTCAGCTTTCTTTGTTCAGATTTTAGAGGCAAGGATAAGGACAGGGAGTCACTTGTGGTATTAGTGTTGCCACATCACAGGAGGATAGAACATGAGACAAGCACTCGACCAGAGCTGTCTGTAGAGCTTCATATCTAGCAGGTTAGTATGTGCAGATTTAGTAATGACTAGTTCCCTTAACTAGCCATATAATAAAAACAGAAGGTTTATAAGAACTGTCTTAAAATCATAGCAGTGGATCCATTTTTTACTTCTCTTTTCCTCTCTTCTTAGGTTACACAAGTGATATGAAAATATGACACAGGCACAACGGAGGAGAAATGGCTAGAAACTCCTTGACCTACAAGCCAAGCAGAATTTAGGTATGAAATCCCTTCCTTGTCATGGGTACTTGAAACAAATGCCTTCCTTCTTGGCCCTCATTGCTAGAGGAACTTGGCTGTAAAGACTGCAATAGCCATCTGGCCCAGATCTACTGCCAGACCTGCCTTAAAGCCAATCTATGACAACTCTAACACCATTTCTGGGAAGGAGTTTCCACAGGCAGTGAGAAAACAGCTTCAAGTGACTAACAGCCTTTACTTAAAGAAAATATCATTTTTTTCCAGCTTGCAGGAGGGAAAAATGGGTAAGGACATCACATGCTCAAAACAGATTCAGGCAAAGAGATTTTAATCTACCTCAGCTCTGTTCTTTTTTTTTTTTTTAAGATTTATTTTTGTTGTTTTTGACAGAGCGAGAGAGAGCGAGAGAGAGAGAGAGAGAGAGAGAGAGAGAGAGAGAGAGAGAGAGAGAGATACACAGAGAAGGGGGAGGGCCCAGAGCAGTTTCCATAGTTGTATGTCATCAGTTTTTGACATGGTTTCCTTCCACACAGTTGGACGGAAGCTGCACAGGGCACAAACTGTGTTGGGAGCCGCCCTTGAGCCAGAGGCCAAACCAGGGGATGAGAACCAAACTGGGGGCCTCCTGCATGAGAAGCACACTTCAGCTCAGCATATGGGTCTGCACGGGCCAGGGCCAGGATTCAATCCCTGGTCCCCAGGGCTGCAAATTGAGTGCTTAATCCACTGAGCCATCCTGGCTTCCCTAGATTCTTGAAATTAGAACATACTCTAGACCAAAGATCCCAAACTGGTGACCTATGGGTTAAATCTAGTTATAAATATGTTTTGTTTTGTTTCCTACATATTAACAATTTTTTTTTAATAGTGGTGAACATTTAAAACTTTTAAGAGCTATCACATTAAAGCCCATATTTATGGCTTCTCTTAGCAAATCAGATTTGGCTTCACTGGGCCTTCTTGGCAACTGTCTGTTGGAGTGAAGTAGTGGTCCTCTTCTTTAGAGGGGGCATACACTCCCTACTTAATACAGTCCCCCTGCATTTGTTAACCTTACCCTGTTCAACATTCACATCTATGACTCTTGTCAACTAAAAAGGCCAACAATCTGTTACTCTTCACCCTGTGGGGTCACCACAGAATTTCTCCTCAATAGCAAGATACATACAATAGAAGTGTGGTATTTTCTTTGCTAGCAAGGTCTACACCACATGTGGCTCTTTGGAGCTTGGTTACATGCTGAATGTGAAACTGGGCGCATGCTACCCTGGTAAGGATTGTAGAAGTATGGGAAGCTCAGGCTAGGGAAGGCTGGAGACAGGAGATCAGGGGGCTAGACGACCTTGGCCTCTGGCAGCCTACTAGACAGTCCAAATAATTAGCAACTTGACCTCCCAAAAGTACAGCATTTGCAATGGATAACTTAAATTAACACAAACAATGAGGAAATTGTTGCCTCAAGCTCTCCGGAATTGAAAGCACAAAAAAATCACACCGTGCAGGCTGAAGGAGGATACTGTCTCTCTTATGCTTCTTTGAGATGAACTGATACTATTGGACTGTGGTCTGCATGAAACACCTTCATCTGTTCTTTGTTTTAAGAGCTGATCACTTAAATTCTAAAACATCTGGAATGGTTCAGAAGAGCTAAAATAGGTTTTGTTGCAAGGGAAAGAGCTATAAACAAGTCTAATTGCCATAAAAAGAACAGCTTACGACAAACCCCAAATTACCTCAAAAGATGGAAGGACCAGAATGTCCCTTTATGTCATGTACATTGTATTGAGCAACTTTTCACAAGGTTGTATGTTTGCTCAATACCACTGAAAAAACTGTAGAAATAGAAGAAAAAAAAAACCAACTAGGACAGAATACACATGCCTCCTTAGGGTCAAATGAGTCAGGAAATAGAGAAATGCAAACAGGTAGGATAAAGATCCATCACTAACTCTCTTACAGTCATCAAGGGAAGAAGACTTCCTTGCTGGAAGTTTCTATGCCTATCTTATGGCTTCACTGGGAAGTGGAGGCCTTTCTACTTGAAGTCCAGCAATGTGAGTGGGAAAATAAGTCTTCTTAAGAACTTAATTTAGGGCAAGGCTGTACTGAAATCCAGGTAGAAACTAAGACAACAAGTAATGTCATTCTAGACTATACAACCTAAATGTCATCATGCAATTAATTCCTTTGCATAGAATCATTTAAAGGCACCCCTTGTGCTTACAAAAAGTCCACTTTTCTTGGCCTGGCAGCTAATCCTTGACTATGTTCTTTTGAGCTCTGGCCAGCCCAGCTTTGTTTAAGTTCCTTATGACTCTTTTCTCTCATCTTTGAATATGTTCTTTTCTCTACCCAGATTGTTGCCTCACTCTGCCTTCAACTAATCCTTTCAGTTATCGGTTTAAATATCACATTTCTCAAGAAGGCCTTCTCTGATTGCTACATTAGGTAAACAGCTGCCCACTCACCCACCCACCCATTTCTCCTTGGGCTCCATACTACATGAATCTTGATAATTCTCATATTTATTTTAAATTTCTTGTTTAATATCTGACTTCCTGGCTCTATGCATAGCGCAAAGACTGTGTCTTGTTTAAGGTTCTATCCTTTGCAACTAGCAGGGTGCCTGGCATATAGTCCATGTACTGTACATATCTGTTCAATGAATGACTACAGAAAAGGTTTTCAGAGAAGACATAACATCCAAGGGCTTCGAAAATCTGAGATCATTTACTTTCTCCTTTACTTTAGGCAGATCTCATTTCAGTTCAGAAAGATGGGGATCTTCATCCTCAGTTCCTCTAGAAAAGTAGAAACCATAATACTCTTGACCATTCACCTTTAGGCTCCATATAGGAAGCCTATTGTGTGAGCTTACCTCTTTCTGACTGACTATGCATGTTACCAAACCTCTAGTTCTTTGCCAATAAGCTTATTATAGAAACTTACTTCCCACATTATTAATCATTTGACCTTGCCTCTTTGCTCCCTGCCCTAATAGACTCAGCCATCTTCCAGCTTCCACCTGGACAAAAGTGGCTTGCTTTCATTTAGACATTCTACTCTCTGAGTTTAGCATTTAGAGAAGTAAAGGTAATTATCCTCATGGAGAGCTGGTGGCTGATATACGGGAAAAAATGAGAGGATCTGATCCTCTGGCTAGTGTGAGCAGCATCACAAGTGTCATCGTCACAATGGGCACTGAGGCTGCTGCCACTGAGGACAGAAGGGCTGTAAGAGCAAGCTCCCTTCAGGCCAGCCCAGAACATAACATTCAGGTGGAGCGCACTGATGCAGAGTCCTGGCCTGAATGCTATGGGTCGATGCCAAGCCACGAAGGGATAAGACCTTCTGAAAGGTCCCCATCAGTGCCCCATTCTGCAAGCACTACTGAGGCTTGCTTTGCACAAGGCTGTTGGGTGCCCGGGATCTAGTAATCTGCCTTCTGGGTGCTCACAGCCTGGGGTGGGGAGCAGGAGGGAGGAGTTCCTGTATGAAAGTGATAGCTCCTGTTCTTGTGTTGTCAGGGACCGAGATGAAAGAATTCATGCAAAATACCCCCCCCACCCCCTCCCCGAGATCTTAGCATAGAACACATAGGAGTTATCCAGCATCCTGGGGAAAATGACTAAAAAGGGTCCAAGTCAAAACCATCAAATAGGCAATCTATCTTCCATGTAGCCAACCCACTCCCAATTCCCTGTTGCGTGAGCCTGACCTCTGTGGCTGGTTTCATTGGGTTCCTTCCTGTTACATGTTTTCTGCCACTTCACCATCCCAAGTCTCCTCTCACAGACGGAAATGAGATTGAGCTATATTCATTGACATCAGAACAGAGCAGCAAGGGGATGGTTAGGAACTCCTCCCACCCCCATCATTTCCCCAGGAGCCAGTGCTGGGTTACCCCATAAGCACAAATATTTCAAGTTTGATACATGATATTTCAAAACAGTCTTTCATAGGAGAAACCCAAACATTGTTGGGCATCGTTTCATTTGTTTCACAAGTGGGCATTATATTATTATTATTATTGGAATTATCTTTCAGTGCTTAGGGCCCCAAAGGTGTAATACCTTCCCGGCCAGGTGCTTTATGGGCGCATTCAAGGCCTCTGTCCTAAACTACCACCCAGAGGACTTGTTCTCATGAGAGAAATTCCAATCCACACAGGAGCAGGGGGAGGGTAGGAAGTGAAATGATGCTAAAACTTGCAAAATACAGTGAGTTTAATCTGAATGGGTTTTAAGAGTCTACTTGCTTTCTAACAATATTCCAATCTATAAACTTTGTGAACACCATTCTTTTTTTTTTTTATTGTTTTGACAGAGAGAGAGAGATACAGAGACAGAGAGAGCACGGGCCGGGGCCGGGATTCGATCCTTGGTTCCCCGGCGCTGCAAAGTGAGCGCTTAACCCACTGAGCCATCCTGGCTTCCCTGTGGACACCATTCTTAAGAGATGTTTAATGTAAAAGAAATTCTGTGGTCAAATAAGTTTGGGAAATATTGTAACTTCTATCTGCCTTATGAAGGTTTATGATGCACATTAGCATATTAAATCCTCAAAGAACTTCTACCATAAAGTAACCAGTGTAATTAAAAAAAAAAAAATCAGTGTTTTACAAAAGGTGTCTAAACATCAAAAAAACATTTTTATCAAGTATCACCTGTTAACATCCTGCAATATTATGTAGAGTACATATTGAAAAATGCTAACCTAGTATTTGCTGTGTGTGTGTGAGAGAGAGAGAGAGAGAGAGAGAGAGAGAGAGAGAGAGAGAGAGAGAGAGAGAGATGGGATGCAGGCTTTTCAAAAGAGATATTGGTATATGATTGACTCCAGTTGACTCTGTGAATATTTTTTGGCTTCTGTCAGCAAAACACTACCTGTACTAACCAAATGAGTCTAAAAATAGACAGATGAACACATCACATTGAAGGAACATGTGTGCTCATTTTATAATACAGTTAAGAGCTAATTTCACTGTCTACTGGGAATTTAAACAAAATGCTTTTAGGTTCAATAGGGATTCATGGGAGAGGTGCTGGGAGAAGCAAAGAATGAGAGAAAAAAATACTTTATCTAAATCTGAGCACAGCAGTTATTCCATTCTCTCTTCCCCAACCTTCCTGCCTCCTCTCAAACAGAGGCTCCAAATGTGTCTATTCTTTCACACCCACAACAAGCTTTGAGTTTGGCAGGGGAGTGTTTTCATGAAATGCTTGCTCCCTTGGAGCCCTTTAACTGTATCACCCTATGGGAGTGGGAAATTGCAAAAGGATTTCCGCCTAAGCTGGAGGCAGGGAGGAGGGGACTCCCGGTTAATTGAAACTCTGTTTTACCGTAGTAGTAGCAACATCTATTGTGAATGTGAACATTTTGTTTTTTCAAAATTTTCCTTATTTCTTCCTTCTTTCCTTTAAAAAGAAAAAAAATTGAGGGTCCACAGCCTTATTCTTTCAGTGGCCTTCATGGGATCAGTACTGCTCCCCATTCCCCTGTTCCCTTCTATGTTGCCCCCAGTTTCTCTGTGGTCTGTCTTCCTCTTCATTTCAGCTGCCATAGCTGCAGGCTCACAGAGAAAGTAGGTCACTTGTGCTTCAGGGAAACAAATCACCCTTCCCTCCCCTGTACAAAAGAAAGAGAAAATGAAAATAGAGAGCACTTGTTTAGTGTTGACTAAACACTAGGGACTATACTAAACATCTTCTGTATATTTTCTTATTTCATCCTATTTCCATTTTACAGATGAGAACACTGAGTCTCACCAAGGTAAGTCACTTGTCCAAGATCACATACACTAAGTGGCAGACATACGAAGGCTGATGCCTAAGTTCATGTTCTTAACCACTGTAGGAAATTCATTTACCGTACTCATTCAACAAATGTATCAGGCAATGTTCAAGTACTGAGGGTGCAGCTTGTAGCCTACTAAGGAGACAGAAAATGCACAACAAAGCATATAATGTCAGGAGCTATGAAGAAAATACAAGCAGGGTAAAGGGGTTGAAGGTAATGGGGAGGGGCTTCTGCTCTGTATAGAGGTCAGAGAAGGCCTCTGTGAGGGGATGATGTTGAAGCAGAGGTCACCCTATGCCCCTGCATTTTCATCCTGACACCCACAAGCTGGTGATTCCCGGTAATGATCCTAGTACTCTACACTTACATACCATGACCACCTCTGGAAAACTCCATTTTGTTTGGGAGACAAAGCAGGCATTATCCCACTGAAATATGTTGGATGTCTTCAGAAATATGCCTGTTGGTGTGTCTTCAGAACTCTCCAGGGGAAGAGAGTCCTCACTAAATACAACCTTTCATGTTACTCAGCAGGTTACTCAACAGTTGCTGAGCACTTACTGTGTCATGAGTCAGACATGGCTCTAAGTGCTTTACATGTATTATTTCATTTAATGATGACAACCACTCAGAGAGGGAGATTGCTTTGATCAGCTCCAGCTGAGATAACAAAATACCATGGACTGAATGGTTTAAATAACAGAAATGTATTTTCTCATAGTTCTGGAGGGTAGAAGACCAAGATCAAGGTCCCACCATGTTTGGTTTCTGGTGAGAATTCTCTTCATTGCTTGTAGATGGCCTTAATGAGAGAGAGAGAGAGAGAAAGAAGAGGAGGGAAGACGAGGGAAGGGAAGGGAAGGGAATCTTGACCTCTAGCATATCTCCATAATTGCACATCATCAGTTTTCCACACTGGTGGGTGGGGGCCAAGCAGGGCAGGAACCAGGCCAGGGGCCTTCTGAATGGGAGGCATGGCCCCTCAAGCCAGGGGCCGAATCAGGGAGCAAGAACCAAACTGGGGGCCTCCCACATGGGAAGCACACCCTAGTACAGCACATGGGTCCACACGGGCTGAGGCCAGGATTCAGTCCTTGGTCCTGGGGGCTGCAAAGCGAGTGCTCAACCTGCTGAGCCATCCCAGCTTCCCCTTTTTTTCATTGCTTAATGTTACTGTTTGGAGCACAAAAGTTTTTTAATTTTCATGAAGCCCAATCTATATTTTCTCTTGTCACATATTTTGATGTTATATCTAAGAAGGCTTTGCCTAACCCACGCTCATCCAACACATGGCCCATGGGCTGCATGCAGGCTGGGACAGCTTTGAATGTGGCCCAACACAAATTTGTAAACTTCTTTTCGTGGCTTTTTTGTTTTTTTAGCTCATCAGCTATCATTAATGTTAGTGTATTTCATGTGTGACCCAACACAATTCTCCTTGCTATGTGGCCCAGGGAAGCCAAAAGATTGGACACCCCTGGCCTACCTCCAGATCATGGAGATTTACTCCTTATGTTTTTCTTTTCAGAGTTCACAGTTTGGGATCATAAATTTATGTCTTTGATCCATTCTGAGTTAATTTTTGTTTATCTGTGAGGGTCCAATTGCATGCTTTTGTATGTAAACATTCATTTTGTCTTAGCACCACTTGTTGAAAGACAAGAGAGATCTTTTAAAAACATAGATTGTATCACAACTTTCCTGTGATTAAAACTTTCAGTGGTTTTCTATTGCACTTACAATAAAATACAAATTTCTCCACCTATCGTTTCATTCTCATTTCACACCACCTTCTCTTGCTCCCCACACTCCAGGCTCCCAAGTTTCTCATTTCCCAGAACAAGTAAAGCTTGCTTTTCTCTTAGCTTCCAGCTTATCTTCCTTAATCTCTCACTTTAAATGTCATCTCCTTAGAGGACTTTCTGTGACTGTTCTTCTGAAGTACGTTCTCCATTCCATCTCTCTTATTATTAGTATTATTTTTCTATGTTCCTCTTTTATTTCCTTTATAACCTTAACTGTCTATCTACATTAATTTAGCTACTTTATTTTTTACTTTGAGTAATACTTCTTTGCATCGATACATACAGCCTTTGCATATGGTATGCATTCATTTCACAAGTCATGTTGTTAGAAACAAGATTTTAAAAACACAGAAGACTTTGGGAAACCCAGTCAACCACTTTTCCTTTACAGATGTAGAAGCTGAAATCTAAAGAGGGCCAAAGATTTGTCTAGTGTCAGCAAGAGCATCTAGCTTTCATTCTGAGAGCTCTGATTTTCACGACAGTTCTTTCTCATTTATAACATTTATTTGCCTTATTTCGGTGTCACGCATTTTTTGCAAAATTACTAAAACAAGGGGGGTATTTTTGGTAATTTCTTACAGAAATGACTATGTTTCTAAGCTTTCTTCCAAAATTCCTGGAATGGGACCTCAAAGCTAAGGACAGTAACTGTGAGGAAGTCTGGCAGTCACACTCCACAAGGGCACTAACTCCAAATCTCTTGCTTCTCCCTCCCGGGCTGTCCCAACCTCGGCTTTCCTTCTTCTGCCACGCCCCCACTGTCGCTTTCTTCTCAGTCCGCCCCCCCAGCGTCGCGACCCCCGGAGGCTCCGCCTCCTTTGGGGCTGCGTGCCCGGCTCCAAGATGGCGTCAGGCGCTTCTGCTCCAGGGGAAGTGAGCTCATGCTACTCCGGAAGGGAAGGCGGGAGCAAGCAGGCGGGTGGGTGACTTGCCGTGGGCTGTGGGTGGGGCGGCGGCCGTGCCCGTAGTGTTCACGTTGGGAGCTGTAGAAAAGGCAAGGGACTTGCCCGCCTCTGGCAATCCAGTGGAGGGCCCAGGGCCCGAGGCGTTGGAGGAAGTCACCCTGAAGCGGCTCGCCTCTGGCCAGAAGAAAGGTGGCTCTGGGAGCCGGCGTCCCGCCCCCGGCGGCCTCTCTCGCCGCTCCTCCTCCAGGGCTCCGGGGCTGCGGCGGGAACTGCCGAGCGGGCTGGGCCGGACCCTCCCGCTGAGGACCGGCTGGAGAAGAGGGAGCGCGGCGGGTCAGTCCGTCAGCCCAGAGGTCAAGCCGCTGGTCCAGGTCCGCGGCCCTGCGCCCTTCGCCTAGTCCTCTAGGCTCCAGTCCGCGACCTGCCGCGCTGCTTCTGCTGCTTTGAGTATGCCACCAAATCTGGCAGGGTGGGTGATTGTCCTCCTTGCTTTTGCCCGGAAGGAGATGCATGTTTAAAGGATCTCCGCCCTCATCGCCACTCCTGCCCTGCTGGAAGTTTTCAGTGGGAATGCTTGTGTTCCTTCCCTGGACCGTTTGATGGTTCCCACTCCAGCCGCCGTCAGATTTAGCTAGTGGGATCACCTTTAGATCAAATCTTAAAAATTATCACCGACAAAACTACAGGGTTGTTCTTTGCAAGAAGGGCCAGTGGACTTTGGAGTGAAGATGCAGGGGGGTGAACCAGTGTCGACCATGAAAGTCTCAGAGAGCGAAGGAAAGCTGGAGGGCCTGGCCACAGCGGTGACCCCGAACAAGAGCAGCAGCAACAGCAGCTGTGGGGGCGGCAGCAGCAGCAGCAGCAGCGGCAGCAGCCGCGGAGGCAGTGCCAAAGGCTGGCAGTACAGGTATGATCCTTAGTCCAGGCTGATGTCCTCAGGTGAGGTGTCGGTAAGGAATGCAGGAGTCTGCATTCCTGCAGCTTTGGAAAGGTAAAGTTTATCCCCTGACTTCCAGAAGCAATTAGTATCTTTCGGACCTGGGATCACATCTTTCATTAGCAAGATTTAATTCATTTATTCGTTTGCTCATCAGGTGTTTATTGAAGCCAATTGGAGAATACTTAAATATATCCTTGAACTTCCTCTGCAACCTGAGAGTTACTCCTTCCTCTGATTTAATTCTGTACTCACTTCTGTTTTTACTTGTGTTGTAATTTGTTTACAAGCCTGTCTTCTCTGCTTGACTGTGACGGAAAGGACTGTTTAACTCAGCTTTCTCCAGAGGTTACCAAATATTAGAAGCTCAAAACATTTTTGTCCAGTGATTAATTGAAATAATTGAATCAGATGATTCTTGCCCTCAACGGGTTTGTGACATTTATGCACATCTCCTTTTAAGGGGAGATGTACATAAATAATTTGAGTATACGGGCAGAGGTACAGATAAAGGCTAGTGCCTCTGATAATTCTGAACTAGTGTGCATGTAGAGTTTCAGTTTGAGTTGATCAGCCCACTTACATGCTCTCTGTCATAATGAGACATTCTGCATTTCGTAATTCTCATTAATACCAATGAAAAACATAAGTAACAGAAAGAGTCTGGAGAAGCAAAGGTAGTTTTGTTTTTTTGATATGTAAAGTATACAGGAATATGCCCTTCCAGAATCTTAAGAATGAATGACATTAGAATATCCTATGGTATTGGAACTAAAGGGATGAATTCTGAAATTTTGGTTGACTGCCTGTGTGCCTAACTCTAGTCCTTTTGAGCACTTTTGCTGCTTGTAATTGTGAAATTTGTGTGAAACAATTTTATGAAGGATATACTTTTGTCATGGGTAATATCTATGTAAAATATGCATGACTATATTAACAAGCAAAGTATAGGTTATAACTTTTTATTGGTAAATGATTGTAGGACAGGAAAGTATGTTTAGTTACTGTGAGATATGTAGGCCCACTTTCGGAATCAGCAGGATGCTTTTTTTGTGTGGTTTAAGACTACCCATATAAAACTATTATTAATAGTTACTTGGCAGGAATATTTTGATATGAACTAAGGAAGTACGATAACGTAATATTCCATGTAGTTAGAGGTCAATTTTCAGATATCCTCAACTCTTGAAACGCAGCCTCAATTGAATTGAAAAGTGAAACAAGTTTTATGGAAGCATTGGGGAGAGTTGTCATAAAGCCACACAAGTTACTCCTGTACTTTCATTCAGGACCCTATTATCCTTTATTTAGGGTACTATTTAATGGTGATACAATTTTCAAATTAGAATCTATTGAAAGCACAAATGAAAAAGGTTATCAGGGGAAATGTAACAGCGGAAATAGCAACTGTCAAGGTAGGACACTCAGAGAAGATTTGAAAAAGTGACATGCAGGCTCAGCTTGCATTACTTCCTTGTATAATAATTATGGTCACAGTGACCCAAAGTCATTCAGGAAAGCACTCTGTTTAAGAAGGCAGAGAACTATATCATACAGTAGTAAACAATGTCAAAGAAAATAGCTAAAATTTAAAAGGAAGATGCTTAAGTATGTGGAAAATTCATTTATGTTGAAGTATTTCCCAAGAATGCTGATAAATAAGGCATGACTGCATTTAAACACTCGTATATTTTTATTTTCTTGAAGCTTGTCTAAGGCTATCCTTCAGCCTAGCCCTCCATCTAATTTATCGTTTTGCTCTATAGCAGCGGTCCTCAACCTTTTTGGCACCAGAGTCCGGATTCATGGAAAACAATTTTTCCACAGATTGAGGGATGGGGTGGGATGGGATGGTTTGGGGATGATTTAAGTGCATTACATTTATTGTGCAACTTTATTTCTATTATTATTACATTGTAGTATATAATGAAATAATTATACAACTCACCATAATGCAGAATCAGTGGGATCCCTGAGCTTGTTTCCCTGCAGACGGTCCCATCTGAGACAAGTGTGCAGTGTGGGAAAGAGGCGTGGGTAGAAGTGGTCAATAAAATAATGGATGACCACCTGTGGACTAAAATAAGTGTCAGATTCTGACTTAAAGCCTGCCACCAGATGCAACTGTACAATTGAAGTACATCAACTCACTTCCACTATAAAGTCTATCACCAGATGCAGGTTAATTGTCATTTGCCAGTCACTGATAGGGTTTTGATATGAGTTTGCAAGCAATTGATTTGTTATGGTCTCTGTGCAGTCAAACCTCTCAGCTAATGTTAATCTGTATTTGCAGCCACTCCCTAGTGCTAGCATCACCACCTCAGCTCCACCTCAGGTCATTAGGCATTAGAATTTCATAAGGAGCACACAACCTAGATCCCCCTTATGCACAGTTCACAATAGGGAATCTAATGCCACCGCTGATCTGACAGTAGGCAGAACTCTGGTCATAATGTGAGTGATGAAGAGCAGCTGTCAGTACAGATGAAGCTTTTTTACTCTTTCGTGTACCGCTCACTGCTCACCTCCCACTGTGCAGTCCAGTTCCTAACAGGCCACAGACCCAGAGGGGTTGGGTGCCCCTGTCCCATAGGACATTGATCAAGCACTTTTTCCCACTGTTCCATGTTGCTCCCTCTTCCCTAGCTTCTTCCCCTGGGGCTCCAAGTCTTTAGACTTTTAAAAACAACAATAATAAAAATCAATCTAGTCTTTTCCTCTTAGAAACAGTTTATACTCATTGCCTCTATTTTCTTAATCTTCATTTATTGGTCATCCCATGCTAGTTGATTCTGTCCTCACCAAAGATATGAATGAAAAATAAGGAATGTTTCTGAATTTGTATTCCAATTGATTTCTCTATAGATACATCTGTTACAGTTCTTTTCTTGACTTTTTGATACTGCTTTCTCTTTGTTTTGTTTTTTTATTCCTCTGACTGTTCCTTTCTCAGTTTCTTTGATTGGCTCTTTTCCTTTAAAGGTTGGTATGATACACGAGGTCTGACAATTAAGTTTGCAAACTCATCCTAGAAAAAATGCTACATACCTCATTGCTGAATATCACTATGGCCACCTTTGAAGTACTTCCTTTGGGACACCATCACCTTGTTCACCCTTAAAAGCAATTTTGGAACCCTTTTTTGGGATGGCCATCAGAGCCATCATCATATTATCCTTGACAAGCGGAATGTCATCAAAATGTCTTCCTTTCAATATTTTATTTATCTTTGAGTAAAAGAAAAAAGTCATTGAGGGGCAGATCAGGTGAATAGGGAGGGTTCTCCAATACAGTTACCGTATTTTCCGGCGTATAAGACGACCCCCTAATTTTACAGTTAAAACATAGGTTTAGGCCTATATTCGCTGTATAACATTACCCCCCATTTCCGAGGCTGTAGTCTTATACAGCGAATATAGGCCTAAACCTATGTTTTAACTGTAAAATTAGGGGGTCGTCTTATATGCCCGGTCGTCTTATACGCCAGAAAATACGGTACTTGTTTACTGACTACAAACTCCCTCACAGAGACTGCTGTGTGAGCTGGTTCATTGTCATGATGCAAGAGCCATGATTTAGTGAAAAGTTCAGGTCATGGTTGTCTCAATTTTTCATGCAGCCTTTTCAGCACTTCCAAATAGTCAACTTGGCCGACTGTTTGATCGGTTGGTACAAATTCATAATGAACAATGCCTCTGATATCAAAAAAAGGTTAGCAAAATCTTTTTGACTCTAGATTTGGATTGACAGAATTCTTTTGGTTGTGCAGAATTGGCTGACTTCCATTGTGCATTTTGATGCTTTGTTTCAGGGTTGTATTGGGACACCCATGTTTTATCACCAGTGATAGCATGGCCCAAAGCATCATCTTGCCTTTCCAAAAAGGTCTTGGCAAACTTCAACTCTCCTTTGCTTTTGTTCATTAGTGAGCTCCTTTGGGACCATTTCTGCACACGCCTTTCTCATGCCAAGATTTTCAGTGAAGATTTTCCGAACTGTTTCTCTATCCATGTTTATATGGTCTGCTGTGCTTCTCACAGTCAGCCAATGATTTTGACACACCCTTTGACAAATTTTTGCACTATTTTTGTTCTTCTCATTACTGGTCACCCTGACCTCTCTTCATCAGTGATACTTTCCGCTCAGAAAAACATTTCATCCATTTGTACACTGCTGTTTCCTTCATGGCATTATCCCCATCAATTTGAACTAATGTGTCCCTGATTTTACTTCCACTCTTGCCACATTTAATAAGGAATTGGAAGTTCTATCAATTGCTCTGAGTCAAGCTCTTGGAACACAAAAACATGCAGCAACAATAATGAACACCACTCAGCAAGTCAGCGCTGCACATCAACACAAACACATCTGTGAGACACTGATATACCAAGGTTATGAAATGTTACCAAGTTGTTTATACCAGGGGTGGCCAACAAGTTGATCGCAGTCGACAGGTTGGTCGACAGGTCCATCGCGAGGCCAATTTTGGTCGATCGTCGATCGCTCGCAATATCTGGGGTGGAATTTGCAAGGCCAATTTTGGTCGATCGTCAATCGCTCGCAATGTCTGGGGTGGAATTCCGTGTACCATGGACTTTGAAGCGATTATAGAAGACAAAACTTTCTAGCAATAGTTTAATGCATTCTGGGAATTTGCCAAGGTCATAAATTCCTAGAATTCTGACAGCCTGACACTGTGATCTCCGCCCACCCAGACAATACATTTTGA
>PVKE010034593.1:0-17318 GCA_004027555.1 Craseonycteris thonglongyai
AGAGAAGTGTCTGTTAAGGTCATCTGCCCATTTTTTAATTGGATTGCTTGTTTTTTTTCTTGTTGAGTTGTACAAGTTCTTTGTATATTTTTGATATTAGCCCCTTATCAGAGGCATTGTTTGCAAATATTTTCTCCCAGTTGGTTGGTTGCCTCTTTGCTTTGTTGATCACCCCCATTAAATTTAACAATAAAATATAATAATATTAAAAAAATATATATATGCGTTTAGTGGGATCCCATTATGAAGATAATACAATATATATATACCTTCCCTCCCCCCCTCCAGCCCCCCTTCAAACTGAGCCAAACAACCGAGTTTATTTGGGGCAGAGCATGGATAAAAGGGAGGAGCAGTAGATTTGTTGTACATGGGTTTTTAACTTAATATAAACATGAACTTTAAATAAATAAATAAATAAATAAATAAATAATAAAAATAAAAAAAAAAAGAAATAGGTTGAGCCTTACTGAGACCTATACTGAATCAACTCGGTTCTTGATTGGATGATTGGATTAAGCAGATCCGTCCAACATCGCCCAGAGCTTTCATAATTTTTTATACACAAAATATATAGATTTGAATAAAAACAATATGACATATATCAAGAAACAAGACCAAGAGAGAGAAAAAAAAAACACAATAGGATACGCCCACATTTAACCCAGTTATTAGTAACTAGGCATATACTTAAAAATAATTGTGATACATTCTAGAGCATTTTATGAGCCAACTCCAATTTATTTTAAAAAATTAAATGGGAATTCTAGAAATTAAAAATAAAGCAACAAAATTAAGAACTCAATTCAGTTTTGTTTGTTTGTTTTCACAGCTGGCTTGACACAGCAGGAGAGATGAATACTTAACTAGAATATAAATCAGCAGAACATCCAGGTGCCAGGCTCCATGTTAATTTCCTCCAGGACTGAAAAAAAACATCTTGAACAACTGCTATTATTAAAATTACTATTAAGTTTTCAATAGTCTGACATTCTTAAAAATCCATCTGCTTTCTGCTGAGGCCAAGCCTGGACTTTAGAAGAGAATATGATAGAAAGTATTCCCCGGGTCTTTTCATCATGCAAATCTTTAAACATTGTATAAATTCTTATGATTTCCCCATAGAAAGTTATAGGGTTTTTTTTAAAGAAGGGGTATTCCCAGGGCTTCCTCATGAAACTTTCTACCATAAAAGCCCTTACTTTATACATCAGATAGCAAAATGTGGGGATTCTGCTAAGTATTCAGAAACATGGAAAATATCTACAGGATTGTTTCATTGACTTGCTCAGCTTATGACAAGATAAACTTGGGGGAAAACTTCATTAATTACCTAATTCTCATAAGCCTCTCAATGACTGGTGGGCCAAAGAACTAGATTAATTCAAAGTGAATATTCAGTATTGTTCCCAAAGTCTAAATATATGCCTTGCCTCAAGTTCAAATTGTATTAGTAAATGGTCTTGTGTATCTTTGGGAATGTCTGGAGAGTCACATTATAAACCTGAGATGTTATTACCTTGGTCCTTCTTTAAGGGGACCCAGTTGCCACTTTAAGGAGGCCTAAATATAGTGATGCAAATCATATTTCTGTTCACAGATATTTTCCCCCAGTTATTCAGACCAAGAAAAACTTTAACAGACTGACCTCCTTCCTATCTTGATCTGATGGAGTCCATGTTCCATTACTCATTTTCAAAATTCTTTGATAGTCCAGCTTTGCTACTATTATGGAAATACTCTCTCCCAGGCATTTTGCAAGCAATTTGTCTCTATCTCCATCCTCAGGATTCTATTGTCCCCATTGAAATCAGGAAATCTGGTTCAAAAATAAATCTTCCATCTTTATATCCATCAAACTACATTTGACAGCCAAAAACCCTGGTATTCCACTTTCCTTATTCCTAGGTTGCATCAGTACCAGAACTTCCTCCAGTCCCTTGAGGAAGATCAGATATCAGCCAAATTGAAAGCCACCCTCCCTGCTTTGGGACTACATGGTGAGAAATGAGATGACCTAAAAAACTGGGGGTGAGGAATACGGCACAGACTTGAGAGACAGTGCAAGCCGAAGGCTGGCCCAGCCACAAGGAGAGACTTATCAGTTTTCTTCATCAAGCTGAGAGAGAAAAATCAGAAGTTTCAGTGGCCAACTTCAGTAGAGAATAGCATCAGGTTAAACAATAAGAGAATATAATAGAGACACCACTTTTAAGAACCATGAAGCCCTGGGAGAACACATTTGAGGATCCTGACTATTCTCTTCTTGCGTCATATAAACTTCACTTCCCACTTGGCAATTGACCCAAACATCACTTTAGAAAGAAGCCAGGATAGAGAGGTCCGGAAATGAAGAACACTGTTTAAAAGGACTATGTAACCAGCAGGATAGACAAACATTTTACATGTAATACATTGTTCTTGTATTCTGCAACAAGTAAAAAAGTCTTTGATTTTGAGCAAGATCAGGTTACTAACATGAAAAAGTTTTCTAAATCTACATTATGTTTATGTGAACTTACTATGAGTAAAATTTGTGAATATGCGACATTTTAACAAGAAATTTGAAAATACTAAAGAAAACATCCCATTAAAGAGTAATATCATCAAATATCTAAAATAGCCATTCATCCATCCATCCAACTAACCATCCAATCATCTTAGGGATAAATATAAGAAGATATGAGCAGAAATTATATTAAAATGTATTGATGGAGAATTTAAGAAAAGATAAAAAGACATCCAAAGTTTTTGCATGTAACCTAAATACGTGTATATTCCCTGGGCATTTAAGAATCCATAGCAAGTTTTAAAAAGAAATACCATGGGAATACCCTAGTCTAACAAACTTGTATTTGCTGTCTTCCTGATCTAGCAAATGTGCCCTATTTATCTTTGTTCTTTTTCATATGCCATTAACCAGGCCAGAAATTTCCTGGAGTAAATCTAATTAGCTTTTTCAGGGTGAGTGCCTAAAAGGAAAGTCTGTTACTGTTCAACATTTACAATTCTTAATTTTGCCCTGCAGCTTGAAAACCTACCAGCACCATAATTCAGGCACTATATTTAGAGCAACTTGATGAGATTTGGGGTCTCCTAATTCTTTTTAGGAAATGAACTCTGATACCCTACATACTTTAATAGCCCTCACTCATCCTAGCTCTATTCTAACCTACTTAAAGATCATAGTCTGACTTTTCTAGGTATGCCAAATATCATTTTCCTAGTCATATGGGTCATGAATACTGAACTTAATAATTCATGCTACTGGGAAAGGTACAGCAACTTGTATTAATAAAATGTGAAATTTCTGAACATTATGGAATATAACTAGTAATAGAATAGCAGTATTAATTCACTTCCATTGTCTTGATGATAATAGAAAGTTGAAAATGAAGAAATATAAATTTTTTTTCTCTTAACTGCAACATAGTATTGAAAATTAAATTAAGCCCTCTTAAGACAGGAATAAGCACTGAGAAAAAGGAAGCATTTTCTTCCACTATTCAAATGCACTGAAAAATAATAGATTTATTCAAAAGTTGTTTTACTAAAAATCTACCAAGTAAAGTTCCTGTGCCAGCACGTTAAATACAGTGAGAGAAAGTGAAATCTAAGTCTAAGGGGAGAAAGGTTTATAAATAGAATCTTAAAGATAGTATATGCTATAGTTAGATAAAAGGGTGGATAGCTAGATGATAGATGACAGATAATAGATAAATGATAGAGAGGTAAGTAGATGATAGATAGATAGATAGATAGATATGATAGATAAATAAATAGATGATAGGTAGATTATGTTAAGAAAGTAAGGAGTCCAGATTACCTATTTGTAATTTAGCCTGAAAGATTCAAGGAAATCTATACAAATAAATATACACTTGAGCAGAGTCAAAGTTCAGCAGGATAAAAGATTAATGAAAATACATCAAGTAGAAAAGGGAAATGTGGGACAGGCATCCCAGGGAGACAGAACAGCAAGTACAAAATCACAAAGAGTCGAAGAGTATGGGGTGTACGGTGTGCATGTGGAAATATGGCAGGAGACAAACTCAGAGAGGCAGAGTGGGGGTGATGTGGTGAAAGTCTTCCTAGATCATATTCAGAAGTTTGGAGGGGAAGCTGGGATGGCTCAGTGGGTTAAGCGCTTGCTTTGCAGCCCTGGAGACCGAGGATAGAATCCTGGGCCCGGTTCAGGTGGACCCATATGCTGAACTGGGCTGTGCCCCCAGTTCAGTTCTTACCAGGCCTATGTGGGAGGCTCCTGGCCCAGTTCCTGCCCTGCGCAGCCCCGCGCCCACCTGTGGAGTGAAACTATATGGAAAACTAATGCTGTCAATCATGGAGAGTGCTCTGGGCCCTCCCCCTTCTCTCTGTCTCTCTCTCTGTTAAATAAATAAATAAATAAATAAATAAATAAATAAATAAATAAATAAATAAATAAAAATCTTTAAGAAGTTTGGATTTTTCCTTATAGACAACAAGGAGCCCAGAAGATTTTTAGGTGAGAAATTAAAGTGATTATATTTGAGTCTTAGAGAAAATGACGTTACAGGTAAAATAAATAATGAAATGGCAGGGAAGTAAAGGAAGGCCTGAAGAGGAATTAAGGGTGAGAGCCAGAAGCAGGCAGGAAACCCTAAAGAACTGAAGAAAGACACGAGAGGGAGGGTTCCGAAGCTGCTCCTTCAGACTTATGATAGCAGGTGACTGGCCATGGAGGTGTAAGAAGAGAAATGAATTGTAGGTAATTCTCAGGCGCCTATGTACATTGGATGGTATAGGGGAGAAATAATGACTTTGACTTCAGACATTCAAGTTTCTGTCTCTGACATCTTATAGATAGATATGTTTATTCAGAAGCTACTGGTAGTTGGTCAGAAAATTCAGGACATACCCAAGTGTCATTCAGAAGTTCTACATCTTGGTGTTTTACGACTTTAATAAAATTTGTAAAAAATTTGGTCAATCGTTTCCATCAACCAAATAAGTATAACGCTGCCTAACAGCATTATGCATCAAGAGTTTGCAAACTGTGTAATATGACTTAACCTCTTTATAAATATCCTTAAGCTCCTCAAAAATAAATGTAATGCTATAGTAGAATTTTATTAGCTCTTAATGAGTCATGGTTGAATTTGTCATTTCTTTAAACAATAATTTAAAATATGTCTAAATTTTGCATGAAATTTTTTCTAATATTTAAAATACACTTCTCCCTTTTTTAAAGATTTATTTTATTGTTTTTGACAGAGACAGAGAGCAGGGGGAGGGACCAGAGCAGTCTCCATAGTTGTACATCATCAGTTTTTTGAGATATTTTTTTTCCACACAGATGGGCCGGGAGCTACACAGGGCAGAAATCAGGCAGAAGCCTCCTGCATGGGAGGTGCACCCCCGTGAGCTAGGGGATAAACTGGGGACCTCCCACATGGGAAGCTCACCCTGGCAAGAACTGAACTGGGGGCCACACCCAGTTCAGCATATGGGTCCACACCGGCCTGGGGCTGGGATTCAATCCTTGGACCCCAGGGCTATAAAGCAAGCACTTAACCTGCTGAGCCATCCTGGCTTCCCCATTTCGGCCTTTTTTAATAGCATGTATTAAATATAATTTAACCTTTTATTGATCAATAAAAGTGATCTTTCTGAACATAAATTTTAGTCTTTTTATGGTGATTCAAAATCTACTGACATTTGGTCCCAAATTAAATGACCCAAACTTAAATTATTTTCATTTAATTTGCCCAGTTTTTCTAATAGTTCATTATGAAATTTCTCAAATAGACATTTGTCACTTGTATAAAACTCTTTGTCACTCATCTTTTTGTATCAAGTTATCAGTGTTCACATTTGCTTTTTGGTGATGGTCTTGACTCTAACAACCCTTCTCTTAACTTTCCACTTTATTATAACAGGATTTTCCAACAAGATAAATACTTGTAATGGTACAGGTGCCCAGGACAACCCCTTTGGGTGCCTTTGTCTATTCCAAACAAATGCCTTTTTTCTTTTTTTTTTTTTTATGAAATGTTCTCCTTTGGTGACCAGTGTATGTCCCAAGTTGATTAAAGCTCATAAGCCTTAAATATAAAACATAGTGGTGCTATTTGAATTTAAATACAAATATGTGGTTGGAGTGTAAGAATGTGTTAGCTTTTTTCACACTAGCTTTTAAGAAGCTTAGTGGGCTTCTTATTGGGCAGTGCTGGGTAAAACCCAGGATCACATCAGCTAGTCCTGTTCCCTCCTGGGCAGCCTGAGCGCAGGACACCTAGCTTGTTCCTGCCCTTGACATTATCCCACTGCTACTCACAGGTGGCAGCACTCTTCCCCCAACTAACTGAGGCAAGACCCAATTTTCTGCGAAACCTCCAGGCCGTGAAAATGAGACCCACCTCTTTGTAACCTCATCCACTAGGCTTTGTCTGCTCCTTTGACCTAAGCTCCTCCCACCCTTCTTCTTGTGGAGCCTTGGCAAAGCTGGGGAAGAGTATCAAAGCTTGCTTTTTTCTTGTCTTGCCTCTTTTGTGTTTGTTTTCTCTGTTCTGAGTTAAGAGCATCAACTTATCCTGATTTATATTGAAGAACTACCACCTAAGGAATCTGGCTTTACTCATTTGTCTATTTATTTGTGTATCTAGTTGCCTATCTGCCTTTTTATATATTTATGTGTAATTTTTTTAAAATTCAGTGGCAGTAGGGAGTGTATAAATGCTATATAAAGAAGCAATTTTAGGGATGCTGGGATAGCTCAGCAGGTTGAGCACTTGCCTTGCACCTGCCAGGTTGAACGAGCTGGCCCTGGCCTGTGCAAACCCATATGCTGAACTGGTAAATGCTGAGATGGCAAAGAAGGTTCTTGCCTCCCATGTGAGAGGCCCCTGGTTTGGTTCCCGCCCCACATGGCCCCACATCCACCTGTGTGGAATGAAACTGCCACAACTAATAATGTACAACTGTGGAGACTACTCTGGGCCCTCCCCCATTCTCTCTCTCTTACCTTCTCTCAAAATATAAAATAAATTAAAAAAAAAGAAATATTTGTATATAAAAATAAATAATAATTAAGATACCTCATCTGTTAATATCTTCCTCCTGAAGGGTGCGAATCATTTTAGTCTCATCACCATATTTCACCCCACTGTAATTGATATTTCTCCATCTGCAGGTAATGCTTCAAGGGTTAAAAGAACTGACAAATCTACTATTTCTAACTAGTGGGTTCGGGTCTCAGGCTACCAATTTGTAACACCCTCATTCCCAAAGTCTGTATTTCTCTCAGAGTTTCTTCCTCCTGCTATTTCTAGAATTGACCTGATTAACCGAGAAGCCAGTCCTACTTAGTGGGTATGGTCCATGCTCAGTGATAGCAATATTTGCAAGACAATAACAGAGACACATGGCCAGGTTTCCTAAGCATATTGCAGGCAAGGCCGGTGTGACTGGCTCTGGATACATTTTTGGGAATGAGAAACTGACTACATAACTGCCACTTGAATGCCTTTCCCAATGCCCCACCTCCCAAAGACCTCTGAACAGTAAACTAGACTGAATAAAAAATGGGAAGCAAACAAGTTGGCAAGGAGGAGAGACAGTACAAGGCTATTTCAGCAAGATCTAAAAGTTCACCTTCCAGAACACCATGAGCCTCCTTTCTGTCACAGGCATATTGTCTATTTTATTTCAGAAAATGTATTAACCAAAACAATTTAGAATGGCCTGCTTCCTCCTAGATAGACCCCAAAAGGTAACTCTAGAAAACTGATTGACAGCTCATAGTAGGAAAAGGGGGAAAAATTGTGAGACTACACCTGCATTACCTCAGGAATCATATTTTGTTCTATAAAAGTGTGTTCTGTTCTCCTTTTCTTATTATTTCAGGATACTTAGCAGGACTAGATTTGTTTTAGGGACATCTTACTTGTCACAACAAATTACTCTACTAAGCACAGTGTTTGATTCTTACTCCCACTCTGAAAAGAAATCTCTTCTTTTCTGGCTTTCTCTAACCTTTCTCCCCCTAGCCCATGCCCCTATCCATTCACTTACATTAAAGAGGGTGGGGGAGCTGGAGGGGTAGAGAGAAAGAAAAAGAAAGGGAGAAAGAGAGAGGCTGTCCATCTCCACATTCCTCTTAGAGAACTCCTGGTATTTATATATTTATATTTTCTGGAAAGTACTTACATATAAGGCAACAATTATGCCCGGTGGTGGGGTGGTGGGCAGGACATTTGCAAATGCATTTCTTTGGTTACATCTGGCAGCTCCTTGAAGAGAGATATGTTTATGTTACCAAAATAAGCTCGTTTTTTTTTTTTTTTTATTGTTAAAGGTATACCCTGGCCCTGAAAGTCACTCCATGTAAAATAAATGCAGTTTTAATGACTATCGATTGGGAAATCCCAGCCTTTTATTAGCTGCCAGCTCCCTTTGGCAAGTTAGAAATAAGCAATAGCACAATGGGAGGCATTTTCCCAAAAAAGAGTGTGTCTCCCATGAATTGAGGTGGGGGTGGGGGTGGGGTGGTCACATGGACTTGGGGAAAGAATCACAATTGGCAACACATCATGATTTCCAGAAATTTCTGAAGCAGGCTCAGAGACAAGAACTGTCCAAAGTAGACATAGCAGCACCTCATGATAATTCTAGAAATGTGTCATAGTACACGGCAAAGTGTCCAGGCACCCCTTTGTCGCACAGTGCACAGGACATTGGGAAAGTGCTAGTATTTCAAATGGCATGTTTGTCTGAATGGGCAGTCAATAAACTATAATGATTACACCCACACTTTATCGGACTGAACACCTTGAGTTGAACTCTCAGCAGCACAAACCGTGAATCGTGGAAGCTTGGGCATGTCACTTTAACTCACTGAGCTCCAGAGATTGCTGTAGAGGTTGTGTTTTGCAGTTTCATCAAGGAATTGAGCCATTGTTTATGATGTTCTGGCTAAAAAGGAAGAGTCTGTCAATCAGATTTTCCAAAATGATTTTGAGTGACAAACTTCCCCAAAACTCAGACAGTGGCTTTTCATAAAGGGGCATTTCTTTCTTGCTCATGGGTCTGTAGGTGAGAGTGATGTGGCTGATCCAAGCTGGACTCTGCTGGGTCATTTTGTATCAGATTTTATAAGCTGCCCTAAGCTGTACTCCAGGTCAGGGCGTGGTTCAGGTCTGGTTCATGTCTCTCATCCTACTGGGACCACCTTCAGCACCATCTCAAACCATGGGAGACACACTCTATTGATAGAAATGCTTCCCACTGTGCTATTGATTATTTCTAACTTGCCAGAGGGAGCTGGCAACTAATGAAAGGCTGGGATTTCCCATCGGGTACACCCTTAACAAATAAAAGAAGATCAGCTAATTTTTCTAACATAAACGTAGCTCTCGTTAGGAAGCAGCTAGATTCAGCCAAACAAACAAACAAAGAAATAAACAAAACATTTGCAAATGTCTTTTTTTTTTTCTGCAGGCATAATTGTTGTCTCTCGTATGACTATATTTCGGAAAATATAAATACCATCTCTAAGAGGGATGTAGAGTTGAGCAGCCTCTCTCTTCGTGTCTCTCTCTCTTTCTCTCTCTCTGTGTCTCTCTGTCTCTGTGTATCTCTCTCTCTCTATGTGTGTGTGTGTGTGTGTTTGGTTTTTTAACTGAAGAAATTTACAGCACTAATTTGATTCACCAAACTTAGATGTGAAAAGGAAGCAGGGAGAAATAAAAGACCTGACTTGCTAATAAATCTGAAAAAATACATTACATTTTTTAATGAAAATAAATGGACTGGGGGTGGGTGTAGGGGGCAAAAAGGTGAGAGAAAGTCAGAAACGGAGAGATTTTTTTTTTTTTCTTCAGAATGAGAGTGAGAATCAACATATGGTTTTTAGTACAGTAATCTGATGTCCGTAAGCAGGTTTGGTCCTGCTAAGTGTTCTGAAATGATAAGAAAAGGAGAACAGAACACAGTTATAGAATGAAATGATTGTGATTCATGAGGTAGTGAGGGTGTAGTCTCATAAATTTACTTTTTCACTTTTCCTATTAGTAACAGTCAGTAGATTTTCCAGAGTTACATTTTGGGCTCTAGGAGAGAGCAGGCCATTCTAAGTTTTTTGTTTTTGTTTTTATTTTTAAATTATACATTTTCTGAAATAAAATAAATAAAATGCTTTTGATAGAAAGAATGCCTATGATTTCTGGAAAGTGATCTTTTAGGCTTTGCTGAATTAGCCACGTACTTTTTCACCCTTTGCCAACATGTTCTGTAATTATATCCCAATGGAACTGTAGTCACTCAGTTTAATATAATAGTCATCTAGCCCAGGAGTTGCATAATAGACTCCTGATCAGCAATGGGGTCTAGGCATCAGTACTGTTCAAAAGTTCCCTCAGTGGTACCAATATACAGTCATGAGGGAGAACCATTGACTAGTGGGGTGATCTGTGTTTTGGGAAGAAACAAACTAAGAAAACAAGACAAGGGGCAAAATCTCCACCAGACCACATGGAGGCCTATGCAGTGTGGCTGTACAGGTCTGGCAAGTAGAGTTTCTGTTACATTAAAATATTAACAACTATAAAATCTCATCGATTTATTGTCCTTCACTCAGTAGAGGCAAAACAAAACCTAAGACCTTGAGGCTAGTGACATCTAGAGATGTTGATATGTTGAGCAACTGTAGTGATTTCCCTAAAGGCAGGTCAGTCAGAGTAGTAGTAGTGGTGTGGGTAAATGAAGAAGAAAACTTTTAATCTAGAAAATTGTTTTAAAGAATGCATCTTGGAATACCTCTTTAATTATGCTACCTCCAAGTTTATAACCCAAGAGATTTTTGTTTTCCTATTAAATAAATAATCCCATTAACAAGTTTTTTCTACCCATTTTATACTTCTCTGGGCACACCTGGACTCACCTGTTCTGATTCTAAATAACCACACTGTTCAAATAATCTTGGTTAGAAATTTATAAAATCTGATATTAAGCCTTGACTTAAACAGTATCATCTACAGATGACACCAGAGTTACAAATAAAATTAATTAGACGAAAAGAATGTAGTCTTTAGACTCAAAAAGACCCTGGTTTGAATCCAGATCTGCTGTTTGTGAGCTGAGGAATCTTGGGCAAACTACTTCAGTTTCTTTGCCTCTGTTTCTTCACACACATAAAACAAAGTACAGAATTATTTTTACCAGAATTTTGGGTTGAAAGAAGGATGTTAACCTAAGGCAAACTCCATGTCTCAGGCTTGGCAGGCAGCTGCAGGAAGAATGAAAATGGTACCAAAGATGGGGAAGTTGGGGTGGCTCAGTGGGTTGAGTGTTTGCTTTGTAGCCCCAGGGGCCAAGGATCAATTCCTGGCCCTGACCCATGTGGACCCATATACTGGACTGGGGAATGCTTCCCATGCAGGAGGCCCCCAGTTTGTTTCTTGCCTTCTGGTTTGGCCCCTGAATTGAGGGGGTGTGCCTCCCAAGTGGGAGGCCCTCAGCCCAGCTCCCATCCTGTGTGGCCCCCACCCACCTGTGTAGAAGAAAACCATGTGGAAAACTGATGATGTACAACTATGGAGACTGCTCTGGGCCCTCCCCCTTCTCTCTGTCTCTCTTTGTCTCTGTCAAAAACAATAAAATAAATTTTAAAAGAAAAATTAATTGCACTAAGGAAGCGGAAGTAAGTAGGAGAAATGGCATAGTCATGAGGGGCCCTGGGGGAGCAGAGGGGTGTGTGATGTGAGGGCATTGGGGGAGTGTCAGTTTCCTTTTGCAGGAGGAAACTCAGAAAAAAGAAAGACATCTAAAGAGAGTTTGCATGAAGTTGGCTAATGGTGTCAACACAAAGCTCAATCCTGTGCCATCTAAGAATGTCTAAAGACTCATATTACTTATCACAGTTTCCAGAGCTGGATTTGAAAAGGTGGCAGACAAGAGGCTGGCTTTAAGTTGATCTTATAATATAGGGTTGTTGTGAAGATAATAATGTGGTAATTTGTTCAAGCACATAGAAAGTATTAGACAAATGGGTAATAACTAGACCAATTGTTTTATCATGACGATTATCATTATGAACTCATACTGCCTTTAAAGACAGCTAATAGGTATTCATTCATTCCAAAATGTTTATCATAGAAGCCCATGCTACTGCATAAGGTAATGTAACCTGCAAAACAAGAAGGAAAGTTGGGTACTGAGGCAATTTCCAGAGACCTCAGAATCCAATTATACCGTTGACTCAATTGTTGGGTTATTTCAGGCCAGAGCAAAGGTGGACCAAGTGCAGTTTTCAGGTTGTGAACTGAATGTATTCCACAGGAGAAGACACATTTGTCATATAAGGAACCTCAAGCCAGAGGACAGCGGCAAGTCTATTTGCTGCTAGAGTTCCCAACACGGTTCATGACAGCTGAGTGAATAGGAAAGAAAAGATGACAGAATGAACTGAAATGGACTTTAGTGAAGGCTCTATGGCCATTCAAATGCCAAAGTAACCAAAAAAAATGTGCCCTAAAATAAAAGAAGTTCTGACACAAACTTCCTCTTCTTAATTTGCTCTATTTGTATTTGGCCAAAGAAAGTTTTTAGTGTCTTCCTTGGCACATTGAGGACAAATCACTCACTATCCCTTGAAGAATGCTCAGCGCTACCTCTCCTGAGGCCACCATGACCCAGAGAGGCTGGATGTGAGGACTTGAAGGGCCAGCCAGTCCCCAGGAAGTAAGCTGGGCAACGTGCAACCTTCTTTAACTCAATGGGGGACTATTAGCATTAACCACTCTTAGCTCAGAAGTGTGTATGAATCATGCCAAATGGATCTTAAAGAAAATGTCTTTATGTGCTTAAAATGAAGTCTCCCTCTGGAAACATGAATTTTCACTTTCATGAATACTAGGGTGTGTGCTGTGTGGTTGGTAAACCTATGAACTATCTTATCTCCAGCTAATTTCATCAGTAAAAAAGGAAGCAGGAGACTCCAGATGTATGCTTCTCTTTACTTCAATTATCTGTTTTCATAACATGTTCATAATGGAGGACTTATGGTTCATGAGAGCTGTCAGTATTTTTAAAAGTATTGACTAAGCTAAGTTCCCTGAGATGAAATAAAAATTAATATAGTCTACTTATGCAGACATATTCTAATGTATATTCCTTTCATCTCAAACCACTATAATAAACACTGAATCCTCCCTTATTTAACCTTGGGAATAAAAGAGAGGGATCAACATGCTAGGTAAACATGTTCTTGTTTAAGATAAGATAATTTTAACTACAATTCAATCTAAACAGTGACCATTCATGGAATAATCATTTTTCTTTTTTCTAATATTGAGAACCCTGGGCTATGATCCTTCTCTCTCCCTTTCTCTTTCTATCTCTCTGAATTTCTTCATCTGAGAAGTTTTTCAAACTCATAACAACAAAATTACATTTCATTCTGTATGAGCTGAACCATTTAATAGTAAAGAATAAAAATTCATGAACTCAGGACAATCACAGAACAAAATCAATGAAAAAAAAAATGGACCTGTCATGAAGATAGTGAAGATTGTCTCACTTGTGAAATAATATTTTTTAATGTACTTGCTATCATACTTATTAACAATTGAGAATGTCTGGCAATGTTATAGCTCAGTGGTCCATAACCCAGGGGGAACTTTCCTCCCTGTAGAATGTTTGGCAATCCCTGAACCATTTTGGTCAGAAACTGGGGAGAGAGGGGTACAGAGTGTACTGGCATCTATTGAGTAAAGGCCAAGGTTGCTGCTAGACATCTGAGAGCAGCCTACATAAAAGAATTCTCTGGTTCAAAATGTCAGTAGTGCCATTTTTTAAAAACCTTGCTATCACTGTAGTCCTTAGGAAAGCCAGCGGAGATCATGAGAAATCAAAATGATAGACCAAGAGCTGAGAACAAACAGTCATAAAATGACAGAGCCGTGCTTGATTTTGAGGAATCTGGCCATGGAAGAAAGAAGAAATAACAGTGAAAGAGAAAAGTGGAATAAAAGCTATGCTGATCTATAACCAACAACTAACTGTCCTACCTGCATTATGTGTTCCTTCAGAAAAAAATCAGAGCATAAAATTTAAATATTTATAAGTAGAAGAAAACTACAACCTACAACAGGATAGGGTGAGGCCCTAGAAAACTTTTCAAACAGGTCAGAACCAGTATAGGAGGCACTGGATAGCAGTTCGGCTGCACATTCAAATTTGAGTACGGTATCTTTTAAAGTTTCCAGTGCCCCAACCACACCCCAGACCAATTAAATCACAATCTCTAGAATGGGACGCACATTAGCATTTTTGGAAGCTCTCATAGTGATTCCCATGTGAAGGTAAGTTTGGGAACCACTGGTGTAAGAGTAATCAAAGGATAATTAACCTCAATCAACTAAAGCAGTGATTCTCAGATTTCCCCCTGCGCATGAATTACTAGAGTATCACTCTAAGTTTGCATTCTGATTCAGCAGAATCCAAAATCTATGGGCCCCAAGAGTCTGTGTTTCTAGCAAGCTTCCAGGGACTGCCGACGTTATGCTCCACGAATCACTCTTAGGAGAACGAGAAACTAAAGAGAAACAGGACACTTCATCCCCTAGTCCCACCCACCTCCAGTTCCCGGAAATACAGAAATTGATTCGAGTACTAGCCCCTGGTTAGTTTCTAAACTAAGTAGACAATAGGCCTGAAGGAGGCTAGACATAAAAGAAGACCCCAAGACCACCCCTGGCTCATGTAGCAGACAGTGGGAAATAAGGAAGGAAAGGCAACTGAACCCAGGAGCCAAAGGTATTTGGAGCAAAATTTTCATCTATAAGAAAATAAAACAAAACAAGGATCTCAGTTACAATAAAAAAAAAAAAAAATGGGGGGGACAATGACCTTAATTACCAAGTATAGTGAAATCTTACAATGTTAAGTAGCCACTAAAATTTATGTTATGGAAGAATAAGTAATAACCTGGAAATAATTTCATGATATAGCTTTAATTTTAAAAATTTAGCAAGGGTGATTAGAAGGTGATTTTTATTTTCCTCTTAGTGGAAGCAAGATAATAGAAATAGCACTGTCTTCCTCAAAAACACAATATCTATGTCCAAACTGTACTTAGTGCTGCTCTCGGTTCCCGGGTGCTAATCAAGCTGCTCTCTGTAGCCTTCTCAAGTGTTTGGCTCTCTGGTATCAGCAACACCCATGGTCACTCAACACTGATGATGCCACTCCAGCCACAACACTGTTAAAGAAATCTCTGATGCTACTGAGAAGCTCTCCTCACCCTGGACTTCAATACCCAAGAGCTCTCCCAGTTCAACCTACAATCACAGCTCTTTCTTCCCGGGGCAAAGAAGTAAGGTACTGAGTGTGGCAGTCATTTGGTGCTGTAACTAAATCAGAAAATATTGTAAAGTATGATCATTCTAATAATCTTCACTCACTCTCTCTAGTTTTGTCTCAAAATAGTACCCTGGGTCTATAGCCTTGCTCATCTCAAACTTTTATATGCAAGTCTTAATACCAACTTATGTTGTCCCAATGATAAGTGCCCAACATTCCCTTTATAATTCCAGCACAGGCAGGGCTGCACAGAGGGATTTAAATGCTTATCTGGTGATCTACCTTGACTATCCAGGATTCCTGACGTTGATCCACCCATTATGTTTCCTTTCATGACCCTCATACTGATTTAAAGAAATTTGTTTTTTTAGAGAACATTATGGCATACTACTTTATTGATCAATATGTTAGCATAGATTTTTTTAAACATTAATAATCCAGAAGACTATAAGCAAACAAAATTTAGAGACTGGGTCATACATAATTGTTACACCATAAGTCTAATTACAATACCATTCAGCAATTTTAACATCACGTACATATAGGGGGAAAAATGGTCAGAATATTATTTAAAACTCCCACATTATCTACATGGTATTTCAAGTCTCTGGCTAAGTTCATGGGTGATTGCTTCTGTTAGATCATTATCAATCTCTTTCATTATGGACAACTTTATGTTTGAAGTTATTAGCTTTTTAACCCTTCTTTGAATTACATCAGCATGGTTTTCTGTTAAAAGACAACAAATGAATAAGTCAGCCAAAAAAAATATGCCCCCTGCCCTTTAGGCAACATATTATCCTCAAATGTCTTTGAAATAAATTATTTGAAGTTCATTGTCAAATTAAAAGTTCCTTGATTTGTTAAGCATCTACTATAAATTTGTTTACACCTAAAGCTATATGGTAATTATAATTAAGCTATTTCTCTAGCCAGACATTTTTTGTTTTGTTTGTTTTTTTCCATTTAGGTCCCTTTCTGGTTGAAACCGAATCAGCAATCTATACACTAAAAAGAGAGATAAAAACTATAATTACAGAACAGAGGGATAAAAGCCCAAAAAATGTCATCTTCACCAAATAACTTAGCTCAAAATTATTATTTAACATGCTATCTATTACAATAATTAAAAAATATATATTATTATATTTTATTGTTAAATTTAATGAGGTGACATTGGTTGGTAACAATTAGATAGTTTCCCAATGCACAACTCCACATCATATCACCCATGCATCGCATTATGTGCCCACCACCCAGAATCAGGTCCCCCTCCAACACCATACATCTGGCGCCCACTCCCCCCACCACAACTCTCCCTCCCCCCTCCTCCCTCCCCTCCAGGCAAACACCAAACCACTGAGTGTGTCCATAATGCTGGTGCCCTCTCCCACCTCCCCTCTTTCCCTCCATCCCCCCTCCTCCCCTTCCCTCAGGCAACCACCAAGTTATTGAGTGTGTCCATAGGTCTCTGTGTCTTTGTAACTTTCAGTTTTATATTCCACCTATAAGTGAGGTCATATGTTTCTGGATTTTTTCATTCTGACTTATTTCGCTTAATAAGACGGTCTCTAGGTCCATCCATGTCGCCACATTTCTTATCGCTGAGTAGTATTCCATTGTGTAAATGTACCACATCTTCTGTATCCAGTCATCTATCGAAGGGCATTTTGGTTGCTTCCATGTTCTGGCCACTGTGAACAGTGCTACGATGAACATGCGGGTACAAACATCTTTAAAAATTAAGGTTTTCAGGCTTTTTGGGTCGATGCCCAGTAGTGGGATGGCTGGGTCATATGGTAATTCCATTCGTAATTTTTTGAGGAATCTCCATACAGCTTTCCATAGTGGCTGTACCAGTTTACATTCCCACCAGCAGTGTATGAGGGTTCCTTTTTGTCCACAGCCTCTCCAGCACTTGTTATCCCTTGTCTTGTTGATTATAGCCATTCTAACAGGTGTAAGATGGTATCTCATTG
>PVKE010034594.1:0-17304 GCA_004027555.1 Craseonycteris thonglongyai
CAGTTCAGTTCTCTCTCTGTCTCTGTATCTCTCTCTCTCTCTCTCTCTCTCTCTCTCTGTCAAAACAAATAAATAAATTAAATTAATAAAAATATATAAAAAAAAATATATTGTGCACTGTAGTGGCAGTTTACTAGTGTTTACCTTTGAGTTTGCTATAGGATCCTAAAACAACAATTTGGTTATTTGGAAAACAATTTGCCACCACAAATGGGAAATATAGCCAAATCTGTTACTGAATGACACATAGCTTTAAAAATCTAAATACTTGTAGATTAACAGACTCTTGAAATTTTCAGCAGGCTCTGCTTTGGTTGCATGGTGAATTTTCTCATCCAAAAACATCTGAATAGAAATCTCGATGTTCAATATTATACTTAAACTAAAAAGGTATAATCTTGAGGTTTCTTAATAGCTATCACATCACAAACTCTAATATAACAATGTTATGTTTTACTTGATTTTTAATCTCATTACTGATGTTTTATGAGAAAATGATAAATAAACATTGATAAATCTCAACTCAGGTTAAAAGTTTGGTTTTGGATTGAGAAAACAAATAACACTATGACAACAGAATGTATTAGTAACCATTTCTCACCTGTACCATTATTTATTTTAATCTGAGTACTTTTGAGCCTCAATATTACATTATCATTAAAGCTGACAAACAGATAAGATGTAAATGAGAATCTTACATTTCAGTATGTTCAGCTTCTGTTACTTAACCACACTTGCTTGGTCCAATTCATATGCATGATACTCCTCTAACAACTGTCATTTTGGCAAAAGATATTTACATAAAGAACATACTCCTTTATCTCCCTTCTTTGAGTTTCCCTATTCTAGCCATATTATTTGGATAGTGGTTACTAACGTGATGAGTATTGCTACTATTCTACTATCACCACTACTTTTACCATTTGCCTTAGAAGATTAATTTCTATGTGTAAAGTGTATCATGTACATTTCAATGTTTAGTCATTGTAATGACCCAGCTAAACAGGCAAATAATTACTAATATCACTTTTGAGAAAAGGAGATAAAGCAGAAACAGAAAAAAAAAAATTTTTCTTACATAAGATCATACAGTTCAATTCAACTAAAAATGCATGGATGCTTCAGAAACCATGCTAATCACTGACAAGGAAATAATTTCTATGCAATGTGGTAAGTAGTAGAGTAGACATATGCACAGGGTACTAGAGGAAGAACACTTTTATTTGCCCGAACTCTATGTCTTCTCTTATTTTAGACTTTATAGTAATATTATATACCAAGAAACATCTCCACCCCAAAAGATATTCATAAGGTGATGATGATCTAAGGCTTCCTTTAAGACAAGATAACACACCAGTTGTAAATGAATGGGACCAGAGAATTTGGTAACCTAGGGTCTGGTCTAACTATGCACAAGGTGGTCCTGGGCAGATTGTGTTCTATGCTTGTTTGGAGATAGCTTTTTCATTTGTAAAGGCATGGCTCTCACTGAGACAGTTACCTGCAGTTTAAAAATTTGATCATTTAATCTTTGGACCTGACCACAGTACCCTGCTTCTCCCAACATCCTGTCTTTGATACTGAGGCTCCAACTTTTGTTGTAGGTGCACAGCACATAAAGAAGCCAAAGTCTTGTCTATCAAAGCTCTGCTCAGAGCTCTGGATCCTGTTACTTAGTCTTGCAAGAGCTTCCATGGCCCTCTTTGACTCCCTAGCTTCTTCCCTCATATTTATCCAGTAGTGATACTAAACAAGAATAAGCAATGCCAATGCATCTGGAGGAAGCAGTCTTAGAAGACAAGCTTAGGAATTGATGTTTGCATAGACTTCCTGCTCAAGGACAGTTTTATGACTGAAATTATGAACGGCCTGGGGCAGATCACCTGATGAAGGAAAAGGGTCAGTATAAGTGCATAAAGGTGGTAAGTTTACTACCTAAATATAAGATTTCTGTCACTACCACTAGGAACCAGACTAAAGCACCATCCCACTCCACTAATGGAAAATTCTACGTGTAGAAGGGATGTGTGTGTGTGTGTGTGTGTGTGTGTGTGTGTGATTTCTCTATTCATGTCCTCATATATAATAGCAGATTAGGCTGAGTTCTTGCTGATATTTTGTCTAGCTTCAGTATTCAGGGAATTGATTTGGTATAACAGCATTCCTCATCGCACATAAAATCAGAAGTTACACAACGTGTATAGTGATGTTTCTTCTATATTTCTATTTAAGCAGCCATTCATTTTATTTACTTTTTAATTTTTATTGCCAAGCATTTTAGTTTGGCACCAGGCTTCAAATTATTGAGATGATATTTGCTCATACTCATCATTTTTTTTCTCTTATGTTCTTCCTCCCTTGGGGCCAGATGAAAAAACTCAACTTATAAGCTTTATCCAAATCACTTAACATTTCTGTTTCATCTTCTAAAACACAGCTGTTATTACCATGTTCTGTTCAGTTTCTGTGTTTTGCTTCTACTTTAAGATTGGATTGGTGAGAGCATGCCTGAGGCATTGAAAGACAATTATTTCTCTTATGTTCTCCTTGTGGTGATTTTTTTTCCTCCCAAAACTCCTTTACAAAGACAGTTTTCTAGCATTTTAAGTCCTACGAAAGTCACTGTAAAATTGTCACCTGCAAGATTTCAACATAGGCACCATTTGATTTCTTTGTGAGGACAATGCTGACCAAGTAAGTTATTATTATGAGATAAGTTTTGGAACTGGGGTATATGTTCCTAATATTTCAATGATCTAAGGCACGTATTTTAGCCAAGAGATTTGAAGTGCCTGCAAGATTCAGGTCATAACGTCCATTTCTATATGCACTAGAGCACTTATTCTACCTCTTTGTGACTCCCTCAGACCCCGTTTAATTGGAGGTAACTCAGACATTTAGTGTAGCAGTCTGTGTCTGTGTATTGCTAGAGGAATGATGATTTTCACACCTAAGTTAAAAAATAAAACCTAAACTATTGACTGTGTCCATGAGTTTTTGTTTCTTATTTCATATTTATATTCCACCTATAAGTGAGGTCATATGATTTTTTTGGTTTTCTTACCTGACTCATTTCACTTAATATGATGGTTTCAAGGTTCATCTATGTTGTCATAAATGGCTGTATTTCATCTCTGTATTTTCTTAAAGATTTGTTTATTTTAATTGTTTTTGACAGAGAGACAGAGACCGAGAGACAGAGAGAACAGGGAGGGCCCAGAGCAGTCTGCATAGTTGTACGTCATTAGTTTTTGACACAGTTTCATTCCACACAGGTGGGACTGTGGCTGCGCAGGGTGGGAAGCAGGCCAGGGACCTCCCACATGGGAAGCATGCCCCAGTTCAGCATATGTGTCCACATGGGCCGGGGCCGAGACTTGTTCCTCAGACCCCAGGGATACAAGGCAAGCACTCAACCTGCTGGGCCATCCCAGCATCCCTTATATTTCATATTGTCTTATCACTAAATAGTATTCACAGTGCTTAGCTGAGGGTAAGTGGGAAGGTGCGATGAAACAGGGAGGGGGCATCAAATATATGGTGAAGGAAAGAGAACTGACTTTGAGTGGTGAACACATAGTGCAATATATAGACACTCTAATGTAGAACTGGGCACCCGGAACCTACATCATTTTTAACAACTAATATCACCGCAATAAATTTAACAATTAAAAAAATAATAAAATAAAATATGATTCCAGACATATCTTTTCCAGATTTAATAACCACCACCACCACCACCACCACCACCACCACCACCACTAACACCAAGTGTATTGGGGATAGAATCAAAATAACCTGAATGTCAATCCTAGTTTACTGTGAATTTATGCAATTTTCTACATTTCTCTAAGTTCAGATATCTCCAGTTCGAACTATAGAAAATACATATCTAATTAAGCAAACTTTCAGAATAATTAAACAAGATAATACAAGATTTTATAACATAGTTTCAATAATTATCAAAAAATTATAACCTCAAAAATATTTGGCAGGTGATGCTGGGATGGTTCAGTGGGTTGAGCTCTCACCTTGTAGCCCAGGGGTCCAAGGACTGAGTCCCAGCCCCGACCCATATACTGAACTGGGGAATGCTTCCCATGGGGAAGGCCCCCCAGCCTGGTTTTTGCCCTGTGAGGCCTCCTGCCCTCCAGGGTAAAACAAAACCATGTTGAAAACTTATGGTGCACAACTATGGAGACTGCTCGGGGCCCTCCCCCTTCTCTCTGTCTCTCACTGTCTCTGTTTCTCTCTGTCAAAACAAACAAACAAAACAATAAAAAATATTTGGCCAATTGATATTTACCCAAAACCTCAAAAATAAAAGGCAAAGATCAGTTTATTATCCTTTTGCACAAGCTATAACTCTCTGAAATGATTCAGTCTGTTAAATAGAATACTTAGAAGATATTTTATTCATTTAAACCTTCCCACCAAACCCAAGCCCATTTTCTTTTATAAAATTGAAATTATCTTGTAGCAAGGATTGTTATTGTTATAAGTCCTCTAACACTTGTCACTGGCTTTATTTGTAAGAATACATGAGACAGTATTGGTTGTTCTGTTGAATACAATGGTGTTTTAACAGGGCTATCATAACATTTGATTATATGATAAGAATATCTTATAATTATTTTTTAGTGATTTAATATTTTGTAACAAAACTTAAAGCCAAACCCTCTATGAAATTTATAAGGTAATATCATCATGATCATAATTTGTATTTATTGAACTTTTACTATATCTTAGACATAGGTATAAATGCATTTTGACATTTTATACTTTGTTTTTCACATTGTCTTTGTGAAGCAAGTACTGATATATCAATGTGCATTTAGGACTTCTGAAACTTAGAGTGAAAGTAATCTGCCCAAAGGCAGCTAAATTGAAATGCAGGAATTCAAATCTACTAACACTAAGGGAAAAAGCCTTTACCCTTATTAAAAGTATACTATACATTTTTAGAATTTCAATAGCTGCTCATAAAATTATATAAACAGATTTTTGTAGGGTGATCCATAATTCTAGATTGTTTCCCTGAATACATTTCATTTATGAGCAACATAAGATATTTGAGCTAAATTCATAGCTAGAGTTAGCAAATTTCATCTAATTAGAAACAAGAGAGATATTAACCTTTGCAACTAAGATTTTGCTTATGGATTAAAAATGACTGAAGATAAATGAAGCGGGGTTAGAGGGGGGATGAGACACATGCATTTCCAAATGGCTGGTGAATGGTTTGCTTTTCTCGAGCATATTATTTAGTTAACTTTTAAAACAGCATCTGTTGTCCTAGTAACCTTGTAAAGCATCTACTCAGAACACCACACAAATGTAGGGAAGATGCTGAGAGAACAAATTTTTGGCTTCTCAGTTATTGTTCTGATGTTAGCTTTTGTTCATCTGCATTATGAAAAGAAGTTAGACTATGTATATAGCAAAATGGTGAGAGGAGGCTGATGTGAATACCTGGAGCTTATTTAAAAGCAATTTATATCTCTTCATTAAGAGTTAATTTACTCATTAAAATGATGTAGTAAATAAAATTTGTCTGTACAAAATTAGAGAAATTTAAAGTTATTAATAAAAATTTGAGGAGAAATAATTCTTAAAACAGTCACTTATTGATTTCTCGTTAGGATTGGGCTTTGTGTTTAGTCTCTTCTATATATTATATTATTTCTTGTAATCTTCCAAGAACTCTATAAAGTATGTACTAATACAGGGTCCAGTAGAAGTAATGCTCTGCTGGAGTGTTACCAGCTCATAAAAAAAAAAAAAAAAAAAAAAGGTTTTACTTTTGCTGGGTCCTGCATAATGTCTTCTTTTAAAATAAGACAGGGGAAGCCGGGATGGCTCAGTGGGTTAAGTGCTCACTTTGTAGCACCGGGGACCTAGGATCGAATCCCGGCCCCGGCCCGTGCGGACCCATATGCTGAACTGGTGAGTTCCCCCAGTTCAGTTCTCTCTCTGTCTCTGTATCTCTCTCTCTCTCTCTCTCTCTCTCTGTTAAAAAAGTAAAAAACAAAACAAAACCAAGACACACTGGTACAATGTTCAAAGATGATTTAAGCAGTTATTCCATAAATATGGATCTCAACATGTACAGGGTGACTCTTTCCTAGGTAATTCATTCTCTTTGGCTCTGCATTGTTTTAAATAAAGGTCCTTTCTTTGATATCCACGTACATTTAAGTTTTCCTTAGAATTGTCATTAAAACTTTGTTCATTGAAATTACATTCTTAACTTTAATGTAAGATGTTGCAAATAGGTGATTTACTAAAAAGTAAAGCCATAAAGTTAACTGGCATGTGAAAAGATAATCATTCATTCTAGTAATCAAAGAAACAAAACAAAACAAAAAACTGAATTTATAAAAAGAGAGAGGGAGAGAGCGAAGGAGAGAAGAAAGAATTGGGGAGAAGAGAGCATGCTCAAGTGTATGATTTACATTTTTTAACTTAATAAAAAAAATAGAAAACTGGAGAATTCTATTTGTTAGGGGAATGTTGACATATACAAACCTTCCTATACCTTCAGAAATGTCAAGAGTGCAGTTATTTGAGCAAGCAATATGGCAGTCCTCAAGGTAAAAATAAAATTGTCTCATATTCTATAAACAAGTAACTTCATCATATATAGTTTTGTTTTGTTTCCTTTCACATGGCTCTATTAAGGGCTATACACATGAATGTTCCTTGCAATGTTGTTTGTAGTAAGGATTTATGGTATGGTGGCAATCACTGCAAAAGACACTAGGTAAAATGTGCAGAATGGACATCATAACTTACAATCAAGTTAAAAGTAATTGACTAGACAAAAACCTAATTACATTAATTACACTTAAAATACATAAGTTTGGGGGAAGCTGGGATGGCTCAGCGGGTTAAGCACTTGCTTTGCAGCCCGAGACCAAGGATCGACTCCCAGCTCTGGCCCAGGCGGACCCACAGGCTGAACTGGGGAGTGACCCCAGTTCAGTTCTTGCCGGGGCCTATGCAGGAGGCTCCTGGCCCAGCTCCTGCCTTTGCAGCCCCGCGCCTACCTGTGGAGTGAAACTATATGGAAAACTAATGCTGTCAACTATGTAGACAGCTCTGGGCTCTCCCTCTTCTCTCTGTCAAAAACAATTCAAATAAATCTTAAAAAAATACATAAGTCTGAGTGATATAAAAAAAAAAACAATGAGATATATTACAAATTACCTTAATATGTGCTAATAACACATTTTATATGAACAAATGACATCTACCTGAACGGTTGTCAGTAGGACGAGAGATGAATGAGAGAATTATATGGGAACAAAATCAAATTTATAATCAAGAGAAGGTCCATGAAGGTACTTATGATATTGTGCCAAGAACTAAGGACACCGATTAACACAGTCCTTTGCACTGTGTACTAACTGTACTGGGCAACTAGGGAGAAAACTGGGAATATTTAATTAATATCTTATTTACCAATCTCTTTTACATTCACGTGTTCTAAGATGTTATAGCAACCTGTTAACTCTGAGCAAATCTATAGTCATCAGAACTAACTGACTCAAGGAAAACACCCTTTCTCTCTTCAGCATTAGCAAGAAATGCTCTTATATATTCACATGAATTTGGATTGTTGTAGTATACGTTTGAAACCCAAAATTTGTTTTCCTTCACTGAGCAGATGGTATCTTTGTATGAACTACCTGTTAGGCTGAATACAAGTGAGTTTCTGAGCCAAGATACATAAATAAGTAATATCCTTAGGGAACCCATCTTTTTCCTTTTCTGTTTATATTGTTTGTCAAAGATCTGCCTACTAGTTAGTTTGGCATGAACGTATTTCTTCATGCAGACAACCATGTTGTTTTATAACTGACATTTTAAAGATAAATTCCAACAGCACTTTTGGATCTTTGGAATTAGCCCTTATTAAATAGAAGTTACTATAATCATGCTTCTGTTTTAATAAGTTTTGAAAATGGCTTCCCTCAAGTCTGTTCTTTTAGAAAACAGTCTATTAAAGACATAACCATTATAGTTAAAAAAAATTTAATTTCTTCTTTTTGATCCATGATCATTCTAGATAATCATATATTTCGGGAGTATAAGCAAATGTCATTTAAAAATTTATTTTTATTGTTTTTTACAGAGAGAGAGAGAGACAAAGACAGAGACAAAGACAGAGATAGAAAGAAAGGGAGGGCCCCAAACAGTCTCCATAGTTGCACACCATTGGTTTTTCCACATAGTTTTATTCCACAGGTGGGCTGGGGCTGCAAAAGGCAGGAACTGGGCCAGGGTCTCACCTTGGTGAAAACCGAACTGGGGGCACTCCCCAGTTCAGCATATGGGTCCGCATGGGCCGGAGCTGGGATTTGATCCTCAGTCCCCCGGGCTTCAAAGTGAGCATTTAACCCACTGAACCATCCTGGCTTCCCCAAGCAAATGTCATTTATACAGGATAAAAATATATTGCTACATTCTATAACTTAACTGTCTTTTATACTAGATCTAGAGTATTCTAGATCAATATAAGAGCTGTGCCATTTTCTATAAGACTGAAAATTATTTCATCTTTATAGACAAAGAAGTGTAAGAAAAAGCAAAGTTTTACTGATGTTGAACTTGATTGTTATTTTTTCCCCTACTACCATTGCTTCTGATTCTAGTCACTGTGCTTCTTCTCATGATAGGAAAGCTACCTAGTTTTGCCTTGTCTTCAGTTTCATTGTTTTTCTCAATTCTGCATCAGCTACTGAGCAAGATAGCTACAATCTCATCAACATCCTAGCCTTCTTCTGACCCTCCCAAATTTTGAAGGTGCCCTCCACCTTAAAACACAAGCCTCTTACCTTTACCTGCCCCTGGCTCCTCTACACTTATTTACATGGTTACAAAAGCATCCCACATTATCTGTCTTATTATTATTTTTAATGGCAAATGGGAGTGAGAGCTTTGGAATCATTGTCTTGTTTATGGTGAGAAATTTTAAGAATCATGAGACTCAAATCTTGCTAGTAAAGCCAAGTAGCTTTTTGACTATCATTTGGCATGCTTAGGTTTTTCTCTATTCTTTTTTTCATCATTTGTATCACCTAATTATCTTACTTCATATAGTAAAGTCTCTTTACTATATGAAGTTTCTCTCTTTAATGCAATACTGTCTTCATAGCTTTGGGCTACATCTGTAGCTTGCAAACGTTTATTTGACACAAGTGCTTCTTCCCTGTACTGATTTATTTTTCTCCTTACTATAGTGATTTATTCCAATAGCTCTATTTGCCAACTTAGTTTTGTATATATAAATGAATAAATAAATGCACTCATGAAGGTCACTGGTGAAACAATTGTTTGTCAAAAAACTGAATCACCTTGATGTTTTAATTTTCTGTAGTATGTGAATATCTTTACCACCTTTTCTTGACCTTATTTGAGATTCTTGCCCATCTACGGTAATGTCAAACCTTAAAACCTGGCAAGAACTTATGAAGTTGTATTGGTTTTACTCCTTCATAATGCTAACATTTTTCCTTAGCTTCAAAGTCAATTTCTGGGTTAATGCTGTATGTCATGTTTGCAATAGTGTATTTATTATTTTCAAGGCAAAATATATATTGGGGCAACATTACTCTAAAGCCAGGCTTCACATGGACCAAAATCATTGTCATAGGCTTTTAGGTCCTCTTAGGTATTAAAAAAAAAAAAAAAAATGGGGGGCACAATATAGTAGATTCTCCTTTAACCAGCACTGAATAAACCAGCTTTCTCAAGCAACGAGAAAAATCTCGAACAACCAGTAAAAAATTATGCTGGTTTCTTGATAATACCAATTGCTTGAGTTCCAGTTAATGGGGAGTCTACAGTAGATAGTTGCCAACTATGTCAGAATTAGAATGTGGGAAATGGCAGGATGGTTCAGTGGGTTGAGCACTCTCTTTGCAGTCCCAGGGTCTGGGGATCAAGTCCAGGCTCTGGGCCCAGCCGTGCAGACCCATATGAACTAAGATGTGCTTCACAAGTGGTGGTGGGAGGGGGGGGCTAGTTTGGTTCCCACTGAGGTGATTTTCCCTTGTGTGGGGGGGCTCTGGTTAGCTTCCCTGCTTGCAGGGGTGTTCTTCATTTGTAGAGGCTCCTGGCCCAGTTCCCACCCTGCGTGTCCCTGTACCCACCTGTGTGGCATGAAACTATGTCAAAAATTAATGACGTACAACTATGGAGACTGCTCTGTCTCTCACTGTCTCTTTCTGTCTCTATCAAAAACAATAAAATAAATATTAAAGAAAAAAGAAGAATTAGGATGTGAATCTAGATTTATCCACATAAAACTAATGTGCAATCTAAAATACTCTTAAGAACAAAATAAAAAGGATTAAGAATGAACCTCGAAAAGAGTAAGGGTATACATGTGGAAAGAAAACAGAGGAGCTGGTGCAAAATGATACACTAATATGTGAATAATTCTCTACAGTTTACAAAACACTATTAGATGCAGTTGCTTGTTTTGCCTTCACAGAAACCCTGTTTTGTTTGCAGGACAGATGGCAATAGTTCCTGTTTATAGGCAAGGAATGTAAGAGGGGAAAATACAAGAAACAACAGCAAAAAATTGATATAAATAGGAGATGGAAACAGGATCGGAGAAGATCATGAAGTAGGAGGGTAAATAATTGGTTTAAATATTAATGACATTATCTACTTAGTGCATGACCATTAATTAGATGCTGAAATACTGGCATTAATTTTGAAGTATTTGATTTAATTCTATTAATAATAATTTCTATCTAGAAAGAACAGGAAGAGACAAGGAAGGGGTGATTACAATGATAAATGCTGGCAAAAGTATCACATTAGTAATCACTGGTTTCAGAATGTGGGGCCAGGAGAGACCTACTATTTCCAACCTACATTATGGTTGAAATTAAAAGTTAAAATCCATATGCTGATATATAGCTAATGTTTTGTGTAGAAACTTATAACTATAATGACACCTTTATAGACATGATTTTCTTGCTCGGGATCCACTGAACACAGTGCTGTCCAGTGGAAACTGGAAACGCTAAGTTAACAGACACACTTTTGAAGCTACTGACTGAAGCAGAGGGAAAAGGGGAGAAATATTCTGGTTTAGACCAGCTATGAGCTTCCAGTCTCCCACCAGGATGGCCATTGGCCAAGCCTAGACAGAAGCCAAGGGTCATGGAAGCTTGATAAACACACGTTATGGAGGTTTAGCCCCTGAAATAAATTGTAGAACAGATGAAAGGAAAGGAATGTATTTTTAAACAAATGACAGACACTCCTATGCTATCTCATTTAATCCTAACGCAATCTCACGAGAAGGCATTATTTCCATTTTACTGGAAATGAAGCTGAATAAGCTGTCTTATTTTTTCTCACTATAGGTTCTGGGATGGTACATAATTAAATTAGAATTCAAAAACTATCATTTCAAACTTCTTATCTTAACTTACAGTATTTCAATATTTATTAGCTTTTTTTGTTTATTTCAGAACATTTTAGAGACATTATTTAGACTCCAAATACTTCACTGTTCTTTTCTAATAAGGACTTGTGATTAAATGCAAGCAAACATAATTTTTTTGCAATGCGGTATTGGTTTCCAAATTGTGATTGTAATTGTTTACATTATGTGCATTCAAAACTAGTTGAGATTTATTTAATTTAGTAATTAATTCTGTCTTCCCAGAAAAAATTTAGATAAGAAAAACTTATATTGAACTCTCATATATTTAGTCAGTAGCATGTTTTCAGCATTGCTCCTGATTTATGAGTTCAAATTTTTAAGTTTCATCCTTCATTGAGATGAATTGTGTAAAGTATGTGGAATAATTTATATCTCTGCTAATAATGGTTTTAGAATGTGAGTGGGAAAGTTAAATCATCCTAATTTATATTATAGACGGAGTCAGAAGCAAAATGCATAAACTTGTGTATAAATAACATTTGCATAACAATTCATAACTAATGAAACACTTTCCTAATATTTTTTGATTAGCAGTTACATTAACATTTTTTTCTTTTTAAGAAATCTCTTATTTAGTATTGCAAAATCTATGCTTTTCTTGCACATCATGTGAGTAATATAGTATCCTTGTATATGATGTTTTTACTTACCTTAGCTCATTTTAATACAATATGCCTTTTGGCATATTGTGGAAGGTAATCATATTAGTTTCTTAGGACTGCCATAACAAATTGCCATAAACTGGGTGACTTAAAACAACAGAAAGGAGTTCTCTCACAGTTCTGAAATCTAGACGTTTGAAGTCTAAGTGTCAACAGAGCCATGCTCCCTTTAAGAGCTCAAAGAAAGAATCCTTCTTTACCCCATCCTAGCTTCTAATATCTTTGAACAATCTTTGTCTTGACTTGTAGCTGCAGCACTCCAGCTTCTGCCTCTATTGTCAAATGGCTTTCTCTGTGCATATGTCTCTGTATATTCCTTCCTCTTATAAAGACACCAGTCATTTGATTTAGGGTCCAATGTAATTTCATCTTAACTAATTACATCTGCAAAACACTATTTACAAATAAAGTCATCTTTTGAGATTCCGTGTCAACACAAGTTTTGTGGACCACTATTCAACCCACTAATGTAGTAACTTAATTTAGGAGTGATCAACAAGGGAGGGAAAACAAAAACAAAAAAAGTGAACAAACAAACAAACAAACAAAACAATGATGTAGAACCAGGCCTGAGTCTTTGCTTCCAGTCATTAAACCATTTCAGGAATCTTTCTGAGGAAGAAAGGGCTGAGGAGTAATTTGAAATCATACCTGCAAAATATTTTTTTAATCAGTTATACTACCAAAGTGCCAATTACAAAAAAGGATATAATATCTCTTAAAACATATATATATATATATATATATATATACCTAAAGATCTTATAAAATTAGAAAGTAGGGCATTCATATTTTAATTAGTATTCTTTATTACATATTAAATCCTGTACTTTCCTAGCAGTTGTGAATTTTAGTGATTTTAGTTTAATTATTGTATATATATGGAAGAGGGTGTGTGTGTGTGTGTGTTTAGTAAAGATTATATTCTAATGTAAACTTATATTCTTTTCGATTTAATTTAATAGGGCCAGTTTTCCATAGTACTATTTGAAAACATAATTTTATCTTATATTACCCATGAATCATCTTCCATGGGTCTGGCAAAAGGCTGATTACATAAGTGAGTTTTGTATTGTTTTGTTTCTGTTGGTTATTTTTTTATTTTATTTTATTTTATTTTATTTTAGGACTTAGAACATTCTAAGGAAGGCAGTTAAAGACGCTGGAACAAGCTGGGTCTTCACTGTTATCGAGTTACTATACCAATTCTGCAGCAATGTCCAGACAGTTATGTGATAAATACATTTTCATTTTGTTTAAACAACTGTATTTTGTCATCCCAATTACAGCGGCCTAGTGAGTTACACATCTAACATTTGTTTATCCCAAATTCTGTAAGTTGTTTTGCTAAACAAGGGAGAATCTAGTTTGGGTATACAGTCTTTACAAGCCTTTCTTCTCCTGCAAGTAGCAGGCACATTGAAAACAGAATTTCAGGGAACAGCACTAAGCTTAATCAAAGAACAGGCATACATGCCTTGATAGCTTCAGAATTGCTATTGACCAGTGAATGCTATGTCTCCCACTTTCCCCCTTTGTATATAGACTAGTTTATTAAGCTTATCCAATGTCTGTCTCATCATTATTGGATATCATCATAATCATTATTATGGGAGCATGGGGCTAAATTGCTTATGTATTTAATTTACAGATGTTAATATTGACAAGAATCATACTTGAGCAACAAAAGTCAAGGAACTTCTTCCCCACTTGGACTTCATTTAGATGATAAAATCATGGGACTGAACTTAATCCTGATGCTGTAACAGTATGCAACCTGAAGTGGGCGCTGAGAGTAGACATTTGTATTTCACATGTCTTAGGAAAGTAAATAAATTGAAGTCACACATAGCTGCTAATTCTTTGATATGCGTCCCTCATTGAGAGGTTAGTTTATGTTGCTTCCCCTTGAATCTGAGTGGGTTTATGACTACTTCAATCAGTAGAATAAAATATAAGTGACATTATGTGTCTTCTGAGTCTAGTTATAGAAAGACATGTAGTTTCTGCTTTTTTCACCAGAGAATTCACTTTTGGAGCCCCTGACCTTTATATCAAAACTTCGATTCTGGTCAGTTTGATCATGAACCTGCAATCTGACAGTGTCTTAAGCATCTCTACTCTAGAATTCTCACACCTTGTCTCACACGTTGGGTCCTAGAGTATGTAAGTTACTTACTTTTCATCTGTATTCTGACTGTTTCAGGTGACACAGTCCATAGGGTTTTCTAGTGCCTCAGATTTGCTTCGGTACCACCACTGTCTATGATCAGGCTATAACAGCTAATTACAGTTGTTTCAAATACCAATAGAAGTGATAGACTGAGAGAAGGGGTTTCTATAAGAGGGTCTGGCCAATAAAAGCAGATGATAGAAGGATTGGTGAATACCTTTTGTAGAAGACATTACATAAACTTAACTTCTAGAGAAAAAATCATTTACTGGGAAGTCGGGATGGCTCAGCTGGTTGCGTGCTTGTATTGCAGCCCTGGGGTCCACGGATTGAGTTCAGATCCTGGCCTCGGCCAGTGTGGACCCATATGCTGAACTAATGTGTGCTTTCCACCCCAGTTCTGTTCCTGGGGCAAGCGCTTCCCATGTGGGAAGTGCAAGGGCTGATTGCCTGCGAGAAACAGCAAGTGCCTAACCCATGGCCAGGAACAAATGATCTTTGGGTAGAGATTACAACACCCATGATTCATGAAAAATTATTCTCAGTAAGCCCCAACAGTGAGATACTGGTAACCAAGGTAACCACAACCCAGATACGAAAAATAATGCTCCCTGATAGTTTCCATAAAAGCTCTCCCAACTCCCCAGAGGTATCTGATGCCACTCTCGGAATCAGCCTGGTGGGTCTCTTTAATAAACTTGCTTTCTAGCCTGAACTCTCAGTGTGTTCTTCCCTCAGCGAACCTTTCAGGAAGACCCCAGTTCAGCTCCTGTCCAGGGCAAGCCTCTGCTGTGGGAGGCCCCTGGCTTGGGGGCAGGGATGGGGGGCACCTCCCATGCCAGAGGCCCCATGCCTGGTTCCCACCCTGCTGGTCAGCCTCACACCCACCTGTGTGGAATAAAACTATGTGGAAAACTAATGATGTACAACTGTGGAAACTGTTCTGAGCCCTCCCCCTTCTCCCTGTCTTTTTCTGTCTGTGTGTCAAAAACAATAAAATAAATCTTTAAAAAAATCATTTACTGATAATATTTTTGAGTCTTAATTTGGCATATAAAAAATCTGAACCAATTTCTGAGACAATTTGAGTGTGTAACGGCTTTCTCCATAAAATAACCATTACTTAGTAACTGCTATGTTTTTGAGTGCTTCAACCAATAAAGTGCAAGCAAAAGTAACATGTGTTGCTTTTAAGATTTTCTTTAATTTTCATAACTTAAAAATATTATGTAGCTACTTGTAGATCTCTTTGTAAAGGGTGTCCCAAAATTCATGCAAGATTTGCAATTTTCGTACAAAATTACTTGTTGCATGAATTTTGGGACACCCTTTACTTATTATACTAAGAATCTTTTTATTTCTTTGTATGTATAGGTACATATTTTTTTCATTAAAGAAATGGGAAGGGTTCAGCTATTACATCAAATATATCTTCTGCTCTTTCACTCTTGCCTCGTTTACCAGGACTTTATTGAGCATTTGTTGGTGAGCTTGATGGTACACCATGTTCTCTAAGGTTGTTTATTTTTCCATATTTTTTACTCTTTTTTACCTTGGATTATCTCTATTGCTCTATCATTACATTTACTGATTTATTCTTCTGTCAGCTCACATGTGCTTTAAATTTATCTAGTGAAATTTTTATTTCAATTATTTTACTTTTAACTCCAGAGTCTTCATTTTGTTCTTTTGTATAATTTATATTTTTTTATTGTTAAATTTATTAGGGTGACATTGGTTAGTAAAAATTATAAAGGTTCCCGCTATACAATTCTATAATACTTCATCCACATGTTATTATATGGAGTCTCTTAGGTTTCACATTTCCCCCTTCTCTAGTGCATAGGAAGCTCAATCCTGAGCTTCAGCAGTGTCAAGGTGTTGATATCTAGGGTGCAGAACCATCAGCTGTATAGCTCCTAATCTCTCACGTATGAGTTAAGATTACCTCCCTAACCTGGTCCTGTACGCTCCCTTCGTCACTTAGCCCGTAATGGGTCTGAAGTGTGAAGCAGACATTTTTCCCTGGGGTCCCTGGACATGGGCAGGTGCCTGAATTTCCTAGTTTAGCAGTGGCCGTCCAATACAGTTGACTGCCATATGAACACATCCTAGCACTAGTATAACATGAATGATGTACAAATATGTGCCAAGTAAAAGAGTGGGTGCCCTGTCATCCTCTTAATCTATCCAATGCTGACTGGCTTTGTTTGTAGCAATCAGCTGGGCAAGAGGGGACAGTTGGGTTGTTAGAGGTAACAGGGGCGATAGGGAAGCAAAGAAGAGTTATCAATATCAGTCTCACAGTTTTTGAAGGTGAATTCTCAAAGGATTTGTAGGGTCCTGGGAGGCTTTCCATTGCTGGAGATGGTCCTGAAGTGCCGCGAGGCTGGCAGACCGGACGTGAGTGTGGTGGATCCAAGCCGCTACTCCGTCAACCTTGATGGCTGTTGGCATGGTGAGGATGACGAAAAATGGTCCTTTCCAGCGGGGTTCCAAGTTCTTCGTGCAGTGTCTTCGCACCAGGACCCAGTCTCCAGGACGATGTTGGTGGGGTTCGGCCGTCGTCAGGGATCTGTATAATGCCTTGAGCCGACTCCAGATCTCTTGGTGGACAGTTTGTAGGGTTTGAAGGGAATGAATAAGCAGGTTATCATCTATTTCCATGTCAGTTATAAGCTTAGGTTGCAAGGAAGAAATTATAGGAGGAGGTCTCCCAAACATTATTTCAATAAGGAGTCCATCCCAGTTTATAAGGGGAATTGCGTACCCGGAACAGCACAAAGGGAAGGAGAGATACCCAGTCCCTGCCAGTCTCTTGGGCTAATTTTGTTAAGGTCTCCTTTAGGGTCCTATTTATTCTTTCTACCTGTCCTGAACTCTGGGGTCTATATGTACAATGTAATTTCCAATTTGCCCCAAGAACAGAAGCCAGCCCCTGTGTTACCTTAGAGATGAATGCCGGGCCGTTGTCAGATCCGAGCATAGTAGGAAAG
>PVKE010034595.1:0-17319 GCA_004027555.1 Craseonycteris thonglongyai
TCCCATTCATTTATTTTTGCTTTTACTTCCCTTGCCTTTGGGGTCAAATTCATAAAGTTCTGTCTGAACCCAAGGTCTATAAGTTTAGTACTGATGCTTTCTTCTATGCAGTTCATTGCTTCGAGTCTTGTGTGGAGGACTTTAATCCACTCGAGTTAATTTTGGTTTATGGTGACAGTTCACAGTCCAGATTCATTCTTTTGCAGGTGGTTTTCCAATTTTCTCAGCACCATTTACTGAAGAGGCTTTCTTTTATCCATTGTATATTTTTTGCACCTTTGTCAAAAATTATCTGTCCATATATTTGTGGGTTTATTTCTGGATTTTTGATTCTGTTCCACTGGTCTGTTTGTCTATATTCCTGCCAATATCAAGTGATTGTTTTCAAATACTTCAGAAAACCTAGCACTTTTTGTCAGGATAGATATGTGCTGAGAAAATTTCTTTACTTCTCCCTACTTCTAATCTTAAATTGGTGCCCTGGACAGTTGGGAGTGATGGGATGAGTAGAGCAGTCTGAGTCAGTCTAGTCATAGTTCTGGGTGATGAGCATCTTCCCTAGACCAGGGAGTAAACCTACAGTTGCCTGGGACTTGATGCCTTTTTTCCATCCTTCACCCGCCATGGTGATCTGACCATGGCAAAATATATTGGACGAGCCTTTTTGGAGCTAGACTCAGGCATCAGCTTTATAATTATGATAGATAGGTATAATGTATTTTAGGTGTAAATAGAGCCATGCTTAGAGAATATGTACACCTTCAAGTGGACTGAGGTGAAGTTTACAGTTGACTTCAGACAAGATGAGAAGTATTTTTCTGGAGTCTTTTATAATATGCTTTGGACTTGCTGTTCAACTTTATCCTGTTTTGTGTGTGTGTATGTGTCACTATCCATTAGGATATTCGTGTCTTAATAAATGTCTTGGTCATAAACAGCAGCTTAGCAAGCCTCTCTTCCTTTTTAAAAAAATATTTATTTATTTATTTATATTGTTTTTGACAGAGAGAGAGAGAGAGAGAGATACAGAGACAGAGAGAGAACTGAACTGGGGGAGCTTCCCAGCTCAGCATATGGGTCCACAAGGGCCGGGGTCAGGATTCGATCCCAGGTCCCCGGCGCTGCAAAGTGAGCACTTAACCCACTGAGCCATATAGTCTATAGCCATACTGTCTATAATATATATGCCAAACATTTTGATACATTTGTTAAAAATGTTAAGCAAGAAGTTTAATATTTAAAGTGTCATTTTCTAAAAGACACTAGTCTCAATGATTCTTCATTCAACAAACATTTGTTATGAGCATACTATATTTTAGGCCCTAAGCTAGACTCTTGAAATAAGGAATGAGTTAAGACATGTTTTCTTTCTGTCAGGAATTCATGGCCTATGGCAGAGATGGACAAGTGACAGAAATCTCAAGGTACTTAATCCAGATTTTTTTGTAGAACATTTCACTGTGAGGCAATAAAGATAATGTGTGAGTTGAATCTTGAAGGGAGAGTAGGAATTAGCTTTACTGCTACCACTGCTACAAAATGCCATGTTCTAGATGTTTACTGAGTGTGTGGAACTGTACCCAGTGCTTTAGCATGGACTGTCTTGACCAGTAGTAATTGAGGTAGCTATGGCTGTTTTCTCCATTTTACAGATACGAAATGGGAGCTTAAAGAGGTTAAAAGTGTACACCTGGAAGAAGCAGGTGGAGAAATTCACCCCAAATGTTTTATTCCCAAATCTAAGCTCTTTGGCCCTGTATGGACGTGGAGGAAAGGAATTTCAGAGTTGTAGTCAAAGCTGCATAGCACAAGGGCATGGCATAGTCTTCAGTCTGCCTAAGTTCAACAAAACTGGAACAGCCCTTGGTGAAACAAGAGGCTAAAAGATGGCAGGGGTCAATTCATGGATGTTAGGCTGTGGAGTTTGGATTCATCTTGTGGGCAGAGGAGCCACTGAAGAACTTTAAGAGTGATGTGATGGATCTGGTAACAGTGTGGATAATGATTTGAAATGGAGGGGGAAAGGTCAGTATGTCGAGACAGTGATCGCAAGGTTGGAAGAGAGGAGAATGGCTTGAGAAAATTGAAAGAAGTGGACTAGACATAAATAGGTGGTAGAGGGGTGTGGGAGGTAGGGGCGATTAGATGTGGACGGGGAGCAGGAGGAGTGAGAGATCTGGGTTCCTGGCTTGCCTACCTAGGTAAATGGTGGTACCTTTCACTGAATTAGGTTTATAAGAGGAGGAGTAAAATTTTTTTGGTGGGGAGGGAGGATAATGGGTAGATGATGGAAGATAATTAGACTTGTTTTTGTTTTGAACTGATTGAGTTTGATATTTCAATGAAGCTGTCTTATCAGATAGTTGGAAATAAAGACCTGGAGTTCAGGAGAAATATCTGGAATGACTGATTTGCACATCTTCAGCACGTAGTCATAGTTTAAACTATGGGAGCATTTGAAGTTGTTCTTCAAGACTGAGAAGGAAAGATTCATTTAGGTATGAGAAATAAACAACACATCAACAATGTTTTTTCCTACTAGAATAAAAATTCCATCAGACCATGGATGCATTGAGAAATAGAAGCAGGAAAAACATGCTGAAGCTATGAAGTAGAAAAAGCTGTGCATTGGTTGCAGTGGGTGAGGCTATTGGTTGCCTGAAGTAAGAACGAAGAGCTGAGACTATAATATAATAACCTGGTCTCGAGCTGCCCTGGGTCCTGAGCAATCTTTCTTTCCATGGATGCTGCTTGTTCAGCTTTTTCTGTTTTTAAGAGACTTGTGTAATTGGCTAAACCCCTGTGTTCTTCATTTATTTACATATGTATTTAGAGTATTTTCTCTTCCCTCTTCTCTTTAGCTTGAGTGAGTAGTTACTTTTCCCTGTATCCCGAAGAGACAGACTGGGAGAAGTACATAGTGGAAATGGTGACCGTGGTAGGAGGTAACCGCCCTTTGGAGAGTTTTACACACCCTGTCTAAGAGTTGGCAAAAGAGAGTCAACCAAAATTTTAAAGAAAACAAGGGCCATATATATTTTTTGTAATTATTTTATTTTAGAACAATTTCAAACTTATAGATTAGTTGAGAGTACGAAGAACTTCTGTTCACCTGTGACCCAGAATCCCTAATTGTTAAAACACTGGCTTTATTATTCTCTCTGTAAATACATTTTTTTTTTTCTTTTTAAGTGAAGAAAATGGAAAAATGCTCCAGGAGTTGATGAGGAACATGTATTGTAACTAGTTGTCAGATATAAGATTTTCTGATTAAGATTTACTTATTTATTATTTTTTAATTTTTTTGAGAGAAGGGGAGAGGGCCCAGAGTAGTTTCCATAGTTGTACCCAAATATAAGATTTTAAGAGTAAAATAGTTGTTGTCATTAAGGCAAATGGACTGGGTGTGGGTTATTCCAATAGACTTTTACAATAATGTGACTGTAGAAGATGAAGGAATTTAAAGGCAGATTGATGGATAAACTAATTCAAATACTGAAGTATCTTTTCATGATTTTTCCAATGTATATCTATATATAATCCACTTATATATATGTATTTACACAAATCACAGTGTTCTAAAAATGGTATTAAACTTTGCTTTCACTAAGTGATTTTGACTATTAAGCCAGAGAGTTTGGAGTACAAGTGCTGTAGTTCCCTCTCTATTATAACAGTGTGGTTGAATCTGAAGAGAAGCAAGAAGAACAGAAACAGGTGCATTTACCGGAAGGCAGCCTGACGCCATGGGAAGTGTGGTTTGTTGGCAAAGAGAAAGAAGAACGTGATCGTCTGCAACAGAAAGCTCTGGAGGTAAAACTAGACAGTACTCTTTTTATTTAAGCCATGAGCTCACAAAGTAGGGCTGCTGACGAAATTAAAATGTTAATGTTATTATCACTCAAAACAGAGTGATTGCATTTGTTTGTGTCAGTTTGCTATATCAATTTTAAAAACTTATTGTAGAAATAATACATGGTAATTATAAGAACACTTCAAGAATACAGCTAATTTGGAAAGCTGGGATGGCTCAGTGGGTTAAGTGCTTGCTTTGAAGCCCTGGGGACCGAGGATCAAATCCCAGCCCTGGCCCATGCGGACCCACATGCTGAACTGGGGTGTGCCCCCAGTTCAGTTCTTGCCGGGACCTATGTGGGCGGCTCCCGGCCCAGTTCCTGCCCTGCGCAGCCCTGTGCCCACCTGTGGAGTGAAACTATATGGAAAACTAATGTCAACTATGGAGACTGCTCTGGGCCCTCCCCCTTCTCTCTCTCTCTCTGTCTCTGTTTCTCTCTGCCAAAAATCAATAAAATAAATCTTAAAAAAAAAATACAGCTAAGCATAATTAACAAAATTAAAATCTCTAATTTTACCACCTGAAGATGAACATTGTTAATATGTTAATATTGAGGTGTATATAGCCTTCCAGATTTTCTTCTATATAAATTTTTAGAAATTGTGTACAAATGTACATATATAGGCACATACATGGAGCTTCACCTTATGTACATTTAACTAAAGTAAATTCAACGACATATACTTGGTAAAATTTCTAAGAAAGGAGAGAAACAAAAATTGAAATAGAGATAGGACTCTCCCCGGCACTCAGAGCATGTGTTCTAGAGTGGTTTTGCTAGGAGATGGGAGTCTGCTAGACTCCCAGAGTTTTTTAGTTTCTCTGTTCTTCCCTGCCTTGCTTGTGGACATTTCTGTATTTGTGGTTTTCTCTCTGAACTCTCTCTCTCCAGACTCAGAAAATAGTTTGAGGTACCTTTTCAGACGAACTCCTCAGTCTTTGAACTCTTCTTACTGTTTGCTTTTTAGGACCTAGCGGCCAAATAGATTTGGATAAATTGCCATCCCACAGCATCCAGACTCATTATCTGAATTCTCCCTATCCAAACACAGGAAACAGATTTGAGTGGTGAGGGAATACGTATTGTTTTTATTTTTTTAACTTTTTAGAGGTTAAAAAAAAGATTTTTATTAAAATATAGCTAACATACAATATTATATTAGTTTCAGGTGTACACCATAGTTACTCAACATTTATATACCTAAAGTGATCACCATAAGTCCAGAAACCATCTGACACTATATACCATGTTATCACAGTGTTATTGACTGTAGTTCCCATGCTGTATATTGCATCCCCATAATTTGTTTTATACCTGGAAATCTGAACCACTTATTTCCCTTTACCTTTTTTTCCCTTTTTAAGATTTTCAATTACAGTTGACATTCAATGTCATTTCATGTTAGTTTGCTCCCATTTCATTAAAAAAAAGGATACTTTTTTTAATGAAATGGGAGCAAACTCTTTTGTAAACTGCTTCTTCCTCCTGTTACATTTATGAGTATATTTCTATATCGTTAAATATTTTACAATGTCATTTTTAAATGGCTAGTTGAGATTATTAAAATATATTTAACATGTATTCAGTATAAGAATATAGTTAATGGGTACACTGTTGATGGATATTTAAATTTATTCTGATCTACTAGTAACTGTTGTCATAATAATCCTGGAACTATAGCATTGCTCTTCATGGTCTTCCTTGGCATAAATTTTTGATATCAGTTTTGAAACTAGCTGTAATTTTGTAATGGGTTTCTAACCAGGTAAATAGTCACATATACTCAGGAAGCTAGGCATGATTCAGATGATTGTAGAGACCAGTACATTTTGTTATTTCCCTATTGCATGATACTTTGTATTCTAAAATACAAATTTTTTCATGGAAAAGTACACAGTAGTATTTGTTTACTCTCAGAAGGGCACAGGTCCTGAGAAATCCCTTGTACTTTGATGTCAGGCAGGCTTATTTAAACTTCCATGCTTCTTTCAGTGTACATATCTGTATAATAAGTATAAAATAATATTTGTGTCACAGGATTTTTGTGAGGACTACATGAGACAATATAAAGATGACCGATGTTGTTTTTATGGTTACTGATAATGCTATTTATAGCCTCATTAAAGCTTTTTCAGAATTAATGTGTATTATTGAGACCCCTGACATTTACTTTTCTTACTTCAACCTTAAGTTTTAATATTACTAATTCCATTATTTAGTGCAGTAGCTTTCAAAATATTTGTTCACAGTGAGAAATCAACCTTGTTTCCTGTCATTCACAGACATTTGTATACCACAGGTGCGAAAAAATGTATACACATTTTAACAGATGTTATCTTTTTAAAGTTGAATTGAATTACGGTCGCAATGTGTAGTACAACGTTCGCTCAAGATGGCATAAATCAAATGAATGCTAGTGTCACCATGTGACAGGAAGAATAGTCAAAGAAAATGAGGGAAGCACTGTTGTCATTGGAGGAGTGCAAGACCATTTTGAAGTGGTATTTTTGAAATTCAGAATGTTTTGGAAGTACAAGGACAGTGGAGGCATGAGTATGCAACACCACCTCCAACACACCTAACAATTGCGTGCATTTGTGATAAGTTTGAGATGCATGGTGAATGGACACAGCTTGTGCAGCCATATAAGTGGACACTTTGGTCAATGTTGCTCAAGCAGAAGTTCACCATACTCAGAAATGTCTGTATGCTGATGTTAACCACTTTGGCATATATTGAGTATTATAATTTTAATACCGTTTTTTCCTTTCTTAAAATGTGTATATATATTTTTGGCACCCTCTGTATATAGATATATATACGTGTTTACATACGTATTTGAAATAACATCTTAATTTTTGGAAAACCTGGTATTCTCTTTTTAAATGCTGGTCATAACCCATTGAATTATCTTTAGACTTACAGAGTGGAAAACATTGATCTAGGGAGTCAGGTGGTAAAGGGGAACTTAATTTATGGTGTTTAGCGTTATCTCAAGTCTCACTAGAAGTTACTTGTTACATTAAGAAAAGGAGGGTCACTTTAGTTCACTTTTAGAGCCAGCATACAATAAAAGAAGTTAATTAAATTCATAAGGAGCCTGGGCTTTGGAGTCATATAGAACAAGGCTGAAATTTTAGCCTTGCTGTTTTAACTCTGGTTTTGAGAAAGTTACTTAACTTCTCTGAGCCTCATTCTCCTCATCTGTAAGCCAGATGTTAGAGAGGCAGTAGTAGAGTGTTTAAAAGTATAAATACCTCAGCCGTACTGCCTGGATTCAAAACTTGGACTTTGGGTAAATCCTTAACCTCTTTTATCAATGAAAGGGAAAATAATATTAACTTCATAGTGTTTTTTGAGGACTAAATGAACATCCAGAAATGGCTTGGTCTATAGGTAGCACTGCATAAAAGTTAGTTGTTATTATGTGTTAAAGGAGATAGTAATAAAGTACTAAAGATTTGTTTTTAAAACAGGCTAAAATAATGAATATAAAGTCCCACCACAATGATTTTAAGCATATTACAGAGTATAATTGGTTGAAAGACTAAAACCTTTTCATGTATTTAGTAGTATGACATTTCTTATGACTAGTTCATCACTTAACTCTGAAGCAATTAAAATATTTTAGCATGAATCTTACTGTATCAGTCATGCCAGGGATATAACATATAGGCTAATTACTCACTTTATTATAAACTTATTTTGAGCTATTGTGGTATTCACATTTTTTTCATGTGCTTTGTTTTATTTTCTAAGTTATACTTTTCTTTAATTTTCTGTCCTCATTTATTGCATCCTCTTATTTCTTTATAAATCATATCTTACACAGATTTTTAAACATAAGAATCACTTCATCTTCGATCCCTATTAAACATAAGCTAACTTTGCTAACTAACTTTTTCAGTTAGTGGCTAAGCTGGGACTGGATCCTACCTCTATTGACTTTCAATTTAATAAGTTCCTCCCCCCCGCCCCACACACACAATACTAAGATGTATTTTAGGAGGAGATGGGTCAGACTTAGTAATTATTATAATTTTGCACTTCACCTGCCTTGCTTATTTTTTTCCTTGAAACTTCAAAGAAGATTTAAAGCAGCAATATCCAACCTTTTGGCTTCCCTGGGCCACATTGGAAGAATTGTCTTGGACTACACATAAAACACACTAACACTAATGGTAGCTGATAAACTAAAAAAAAAGATCACAGAAAAAAAAAATCTCATTATGTTTTTAAAATTCTGTTGGGGTTCATTTAAAACCATCCTGGGCCTCTGGTTGGACTTGCCTGATTTAAAAGATAGTTGGGACATTAAAAAGGTTATTCCTTCTTATGGATTTGATTTTATCAACAGATATTTAGATTTGTTTCAAACATCTCTGTAAGACTGAGTTAAATTATTTTAACCCATCAAAATTACCTGCTTACAATGTTTCTGACATTTGTAACTGTTAAGATGAAAAATATGATGTTGAATGTTAGTAGTATCAAAACCTATCTTAATTGGTTTTATAGGTCATATAAATTTTAATTTTTATTATTTAAAAAGTTTTTTTAACAGTCTACCCAAAATTCTCTATGGTCTTTGGCTCATTATAATTTCTAACATCTGCTTTTAACATTTTAGTACAATCTGTTCTAAATTATAAAAATTTATCTAGTTTGTGAATAATGCAGGTGCCTTTATTTTCTTTTATTTTCTCACCATCTTGCCTTTGGCCATTTTATTCATCAGCCCTTCATGAAGGAATAGGGTGTGACATGGAGTTCGTGAAACTCAAAATTGTCAGTTTTTCTGATTGTTACCTTCAGTGGCATAAAGTTTTTTGAAAATCAACAAAAGCTAGTGGAATAAAAATGCTGTTTAGGATCCTCTGGATTTTGGTTTGCTGTAATCTAGTATTTACTCTGTGGGAAAAAAGCTATAATTCTGTTGAAATTCAGTGATGTACCAGAAGAGGACATAGATGCCTTGTGAGAAGACTCTAGCTGTATCAGGAGAGGTTTGCCTTGGTGGTGAGCATATGGAGGCATTCAGGATGGGAAATGCTGAGAGGACTAGCCTTGGAAGGGAGGGTTACCTCAGAATGTGATATATATTCTGGAGTGGCAAATTACTTGAACATCTTGATATCCTGAGATTAGAGCACTATCTGGGTCAGTGGTAGTATTTTCTCGGTACTTTTGACCTTTCGTTTATCTTTAACTCTTATGCCAACATTAACTAAAATTTGTAAGCCATAAAATAGGAACACAGAGTCTGATTTATCCCTCTAATTTTTGAGTTTATGTGAAGAATCTTAAGGTACATAAATACAATCAGTCATATCTTTAGTTCTATATTTAACTGATTTCTTTTCTTGAAATTAAAATTTAGGACTATTTAGGAAAATTTGGGATATGTGGTTGTCAGATCTATATCTATCCTGTCACACACACATGTATGTACGTACATACATACATACATACATACACATTCATTCCCCTTTTTTGTTTCCTGACAAAAGTCCAGACTTCTTCCTGTTACAACTCCTAAACTGTGGCAACCTCCTAATCACTCTCTCCCAGAATAGTTTTGGTCCCTTTAATGCAGTCTTAACCTTTGTCATTAGAAGTTCTGAATCATCCCTTTGCCATGTATTCCTGCTTCATACTGTTCAATTTTCCTCTGCCTGCATCAAAAGGCCTTTTACTGTCTAGTTACTACCCACCACCCCACCATCCTCCAATCTCTCCTTTCTAGTCAGGCCAGTTCCTCACTGTTTCTCTTCTGATTCTCATTTCTGACTCTCTGGTCCACACTTTCTCCTCTCATCTTCTCTTCCCTTATTTTTCCTTTTTCTGAACTACTATAATACCCAATACTGCACAATATATAACTTAATTCTTTTGTGTATTTAGAAGATTAGATCAGAGACGTCTGGAATTTCATCCCTGTATCTCTCAGTTCATGCTATTTTTATAGTAGGCTCTCCATAAAAAAAAAAATGTATTAAGTGAATAATCAGGGAATAGCAGCTGCAGAGGTAATAAAGAATCTTTTTTCAAACTAAAGGCTATTTTACTTTGGGAGCTTGGGAAGAGGATAGTATTTAAAAGTTGGAAGACTTGCTGAATGAGTGAAGATAGATATTTGCTGTGCAGCAGGATTTTAGGAGAGGTCATGGCAGACAGGTATCCTGTGACCAGTTCTAAAATGCAAAAGATAAGTGCTTGGTGTCAAGTTTTAACTTTATTTAATACAGTGTAATTGTCTGAGAGTTGAGAAACTGTCTTGTCCTTCTCACTACCACTCATACTCAGGTAGGTAGGTCTTTGGAACAGGGAGGGGTGAGGAGGAAGGGGAGGAGAGAAGTCCAAAGGAAGACATATATAAGTATCTGATTATTAGTACCTAAGGAAAGAGAAGAAAAATAACCAGTAATTATGGTAGTAGAGTCCTAAGAGTCTAGTTTGAACAGTGTTCTCAACTAATGCTATAATTTAGCTGATGAGTGACAGAGTAGGGGCATTGAGCTTGTAGTTTTATTTGGCCATACCTTCCACATTCTTTCTCCTAAGGAAATGCCCAAACGTGTAGATTCGAGTGACAGCAAGGCAGTTAAATAATCTGGGATATGAATGTGGTTTTGTTTTATACTCCAGCAGCTATAAAATCAGTGAAGAAAAATCTAGATTCTTTTTTTCCCTAAAGAAAATTGAATGGCTTCTATACATTTCTTTTTTTTGGTATGACTCTGAATTAAAATTTTAAACTTAGGGATTATTTTTATTCCTATCCTTTATCTTCCTCAAGAATCGAGAAGCTTTTTATAACTGTAAAAAAAGTTGCAAATCCCTTGAGCTTCTGCCAATAGCACGAAGTGATGCCAAAATTTATGTGTGGGAAAGTTGATTTCAATGAGTGTAATTTAGCTGAAGTTTAGTCTAAGAAAGTAGTGTTTTGCTGCCAAGCAATTATTTGCATTTCTGAAAAATGACATACTTTTTACCAGTGCTTTCTTTTTATCCTAGACTAGTTACTTAAGTTATTGTCACTAATGGTATATTTTCTATAAAAAAACTATATTTGTTTTTAATTTGGTTAACCTCAGCCTCTTTTTTAAAGATGTGATTTGAGTATTTCAATTAATTGTTACCTTTTATTTGAATAAAATTTACAGGAATTAAATCAGCAGCTAGAAAAAAGAAAAGAAATGGAAGACCGTGAGAAAAGAAAGATAATTGCTGAAGAAAAGCTCAAAGAATGGGTTCAGAAAAAGAACGAGCAGGTAAGAGGGAAAAAAATGTACACACATACTGATATCTTTTGCAAAGTGTTTGTCCCATTACTACTCATTACCTAGGTTTTTCTTATTTCTTCTTAGATGCTGCTGTTGTTTTTTTCTACCCTTGTGGACATTCATGAAGTTTCTTTCTTTGGCTCTTTGCTCTCTGCTTCTCTCTCTTTTTCCCTCATGTGGCTTCTACTTGTATCTGTTTACAGTTAATCATGAAGTCTGTATCTCTAGACCTGACCTAGAGTCTTGGATTTTCATATATAATGTCAGCAGGTATCTCTGAGCCTGCAAATGTAAAACAATTCATTTTTTGCCCATTCTCCTTTAATAGAACCATTCTCCTAACTCATTGATTTGTTTGTTTGCACTAGTGCCATCTGAGTCACCTAGGCATAATCAGGATTCTTTGTTTATAGTCATTCCCTCCTTCCTTTATAATGTCCACTTTCCTGTTTGTGATCTCTTTCAGTCTGGTCACATTACACCTTTCTACTTGTTTGTGGGGGTAGGAGTGGAGGTGGGGTTTATTTTCCATATTGGACCGGAAGTTCCATAATGGCAGGGATTTTTTGCCTGTTTTGTTCAGTTCTCTAGCAGCTGGATCAGTACCTGATACATAGTAGGTGCCCCAAATATTTGTTGAATGAATGAATTCATCCTCTGTGTTTTTGCCAGACTAATTTGCTGAAACAGTTGAATGTCATTTCTCAATGTTTTTCATAATTCCTCACTGTCTTCTGAATAACGTTTTAGCAATTCTAGCCTAGCTGGTTAAAGTCCTCCTCTTTGTTGTCTGAGCCATGTCTTCCACTTGTGATTCCTTCATTCTAAGCTATTGCTTCTTACTGGTATGTTCGGAGTATCAGTTTCATTGAAAAATTTTGAGAAGAAAAATTTTATTTTTATGTTAAAGCAAGCACAGATATTTAATGGATTGGAACAGATTTTATAGTCATAATACTTTTAAGATATACAATAGATTTCAAAGAAATCTTGAGCTTTGGACTGTTTTCTCCAGCCCCCAGAAGTATGTGTTCATGAGAAATTTTAAGAACATTTTTGTTCTATTTCTGACTTATTTATTTATTTATATGATAGTTCATCAGCATAGAATCTCATCACATTCTCCATCCTACCTTCCTCTTTATTATCCAACTCCAAGCTTTTCCTACATGAAGCATTCTTAGATCACATGATAGAAACTCTTTCCTTTTATGAATCCTTGTTCAATTTTATCACTTTGTCATATAGTGCCTTGTATTAGTAAAGAACAAATACATTTACAGTTACAACACACACATATTTGCAGTTTCCTTCTTGCAACACCTGGATGAAGAAAGCTACGTCACCCTCAATTTACTGAAGTGATATGTATATATTTTGCTATTTAGTATTATTATGCATATGTATTTATGTCCATTGCAATGTTAAGATTATAAGGAGAGGAATTGTTTTTTATATTTTTAATCCATTACAAATTATAGCATAATGCTTTATCGTATACGAGGGCTGTCCAGAAAAAATCATAAACATCTCTATTTTTCATATTACGTGGCTGCACATTTTCTGGACAGTCCTTGTAGTAAGCATTTGTTATTGGAAGGAAGGAAGGGAGGGAGGGAGGGAGGGAGGTAGAGGCGATGGGTAGGAGAGTGGGAGGAAGGAAGTTAGGAAGGAAGGAATGGTATTATCTTCCTTTCAATTTTAATACTTTCTTGTATTGAATCACAAATTTAAAATTTTAAATACTTAACACTTTATTATCTATTTTGATCTTTACATATATAGAATTGTACTGCTTTTATTATAATAAAAATTTTATGAATTTAGTCAAATATTTAAATTGTGGGGTGAAGTTTTAATTTTTAATTCTAAATTTTTATACTTATGTATTATTACATCTAATGCCCAAGAGTATAGTAAATTGTTTCAGTAAATTGAGAGTGACATAACTGTCTTCTTCCAGGTGTAAAAAGGAAATTGGATAGACATGTGTGTGTTGTAACTGTAAATGTATTTGTTCTTTACTTCAGAAGTAAGTTTTTATTATTATTGTTAATATTAAGTTTACGTTATCCCATAATGTTCTTTGTGAATAAATGCCAAAATCAAAGTAAATATCTGTGACCATAACCAAACTTTTGGTGATACTTTTTTGAAGACTGTAACTGTAAAATAAGTTTTACATGTACAGAGTAGCAAGCTTTCTCCTCTAAAAGCTTTTCTTATCTTCTAACTCCATTACACTCATTTTACCATGCCTGTCAAACATAGTTGTTGTTTGTCTAAGAATGTAAGATACTGCTAAGAGATGATATATTTATTCTCTGTTTTAATTAGTGGCAGTAGATCTAATCCAATTATTTTAGAAAAATTTTCTTTTGAGGGAAATGGCTTGCCCTGACATAAATCACTAATTATTGAAAGCAAGATTCCATAAGGTTGAGAATAGTTCAAAAAACAAACCCTGAGAAATTAAGTTTGCTTATTTTTCAGAACTCTTGTGCATGTTAAGGAATAATTGATTACACAAAATTTTTTTCTTTAAAACTTATCAGATTTCTTGTTTCACTCTTAGTTACATTTACCTCTATTTGTAAAGACTGCTCTCCTGGTTCTTCTCTTTCTGTCTGGCGTCTAGCTTTTTTCTCCTTTGTTTACGTTTCATTGTGTGTGGTCCTCTGGTGCCTCCAGCCTCATTCACATTGTAGCTATATCTGTGGTACTGTTTTCTCTAAGTGATTTTCACTGTGTTTTATCAGAAAATCAGACAAAAAGAATTTATGTATCCATTAGAAAAGCTAGTGCCTTATACTATTACTGTAAATTGTTCATCTGTTTCAAATAAATGGCTTATCTCATTTGGTACCCTTACATTTTTGTTGCCATACTAATTCATTCTTTAGATTTTCTTTAGATTCATTTCTTTAGGTTTGCAGTGTGTTATCACATATTTTGCAAAAGCGTCTTTACCTTCATTGTTTTTAAAAATAAAAATAAAATTATTCTTAATTCTCAAAACATGGGATATTTTAATTAAAAAAAATAATTTGGATCAACAAAGCATATGATTGATAACACTCTTATTAGTGCACCATTCATTCATTCAGCACTTTTACTATGTATCAGGTACTATTGAAGGACCAGAGTAGATACTTATAAACTGTAGCTACCGGTAGTTGTTTTTGTTAATTTCATTTAGTTTCAGGAAACAAAGTTTCTGTTAGGGCACCGTCTTTTAAAAAGAAAGATTTACTGTTGTGCTCTGTGTGGCACAGAGCTGGAGTGCCAGAAAATCTGAAGCCACTTGTGGCTGGCTACTCTCTTAACTTTTCTCTGGGTGCCTGCTCTGTTCTCCTCTTGCTAACTAAAGGCATTCCATTCTCTGTTGAATGTAAATCCTACAGAGAGACTGTCTGATGTTTTAGAATCATTTATTTTAAATTTGATGAGGTTTGGCGAATAGTTACCTGTATAACCAACAGCACAGTCAAGAAATAGAACATTTCCATTACTCTAAAAAGTTTCCTGTGCCACTTTGCATTCAACCCCTGCTCCCCACCTGGAACTAGCCTCATCTCCAGGGGAACCATTAGTCTGCTTTCTTTCCCTACAGATTAGGTTTACCCTTTCTAGAATTTCATATAAATAGCAGTAGAGTATATGTATTCTTTTGTGTTGGGCTTCTTTTGTTTTGAAAATTCCTTGATATGTCATTTATTAAGTTTGTTCCTTTTTATTGCTGAGTAGTATTCTAGTCTATGGAATTCCACAAATTGTTTATCCATTCACTAGTTGATGAACAATTGTGTGGTTTCCAGTTTGGGGGTATTATGAATAAAATTCTATGACAATTTATGTACAAGTCTATGCACATTTGTTTTCATTTCTTTTGGGTAAACGATGCCTAGGAACTAAATTGCTGGGTTGTATAGTAAGTATGTATTTAACTTTATAAGAAATCACCAAACTTTTTTAAAGTGCTTGAACCATTTTACATTCCCACCATTACTATATGAAAATTCGCTTATACCACATCCTTGCCAAACTTGGTATTGCCGGTCTGTTTTATTTTAAGTCATTCTAGTAAGTTGTGTAGTGGTGTGTTATTGTTGTTTAGCGATCGTTTCCCTGAGATCTAATGATATTTAACATTCTTTTTATAAGGTTATTTGCTGCATTAATCTACTAGGGCTGCCATAACAAAATACCACAGATTGGTTATTAAATAGCAGAAATTTATTTTTTTAAGTTTTAGAGGCTGGAAGTCCAAAATGAAGGAAGGTGTCAGTAGGTTTGGCCCCTTCAGAGGCCTCTCCTTGACTTGCAGACGGACACCTCCCCACTCCCCCACAAGGCTTTTTCTCTGTATCCCTGCTGTCTCTTTCTCTTATAAGGACACCAGTCCTAATGGATTAGGGCCCCACCCATATGACCTTAATTACCTCATTACCTCTTTAAATATCCTAGCTTCACATATAGTCACATTGAGGGTTAGGGCTGCTCAACATATAAATGGGAGGGGAGCACAGTTCAGTCCGTAACATTGTCATCTATCTCTACATCTGTTTTATTTGTATGTGTATGTATGTGTGTGTGTGTGTTTAAATTTTTGCCCATTTTGTGTAAGGAATGTGTCTTATTAAGTTTTTAATATATTCCTTTAAGACCTGTTACATATGTGCAATACAAATATTTCCTTTCATTTAACTTTCTTAATGGTATTTTTTAAAGAACAGAAGTTTTAGAATTTGATAAAGTTCTATATTTAAATATTTCTTTTATAGTTTGTAGGTTTTGTGTCTTATTTAAGAAATGTTTGCCTATCCCAAGGGCATAAAAATATTCTTTATTGTTTTCTTCTAGAAGTTTTATAACTAGCTTTTACCTGTATATGTATTTTTTTACAATATGCCATTTCACTAGTTACCTTTTTTTTTTTTAAGTTTTTTTATTTATTAATTAATTTTTTGACAGAGACAGAGAGATACAGAGACAGAGAGAACTGAACTGGGGGAACTCCCAGTTCAGCACATGGTTCCACACGGGCCAGGGCCGGGATTCGGTCCTCGGTCCCCGGCACTACAAAGTGAGCACTCAACCCACTGAGCCATCCCGGCTTCCCCATGTACATGTATTTTGAGTTAATTTTAATGTCTGGTTTGAGTTATGGGCCAGGATGATTTTTTTTTTTTTTGCACATGGATATCTAACTGTTTCAACACTTATTTTTGAAAAATCTTTTTCCTATTCGGTTACCTTGACACTTCTGTTTAAAATCAACTGATCACATACATAAGGATTTATTTCTGGGCACTCTTCTATTCCATTGATCTATATTCTATGCCAGTACCATACTAACCTGTTACTATCGCTCTATAATTCTTCTAATCAGGTAAGTCCTCCATCTTTTTCAAAATTGTACAGTTTGAATCAATATACAATTTAGAATCTTTCAATTTCCCTAGTCACACTTGCTTGAATAGTGACTATGACACTGTTGGGATTAAATTAATTATATAGGTCATTTTGGATAAAATTATCTTAATATCAAATTTTAAATCTAAACATTTTTTATTTCTATTTCTACTGGTTATCTTTAATGTCTCTTTGAAATCCTTTTTAGTTTTCATTGTTCAGGGATGTTATATGTTTTTGTTAAATGTACTCCTAAGTATTTAATGTGTTCGATAATGAGAGCAGCTATCTTGCCTTACTCCTGATATTATGTAATTCCCATGCCTGGTTCTGATATCAGAGTAATACTGGGCTCTTAGTACAAGCTTAGATGTGTTTTCTTTTTCTCTGTTTTCTAAAATAATTTTGTGTTCTAATTGTTAGTCTACTGTGAAGCTATCAGCTGAGTTTTTTTGTTGTTGTGGGCAAGTTTTAAAATCTGATGGGAAGCCGGGATGGCTAAGTGGGTTGGGCGCTCACTTTACAGCGCCGGGGACCGAGGATGGAATCCCGGCCCCAGCCCGTGCGGAACCATATGCTGAACTGGGAGCTCCCCCAGTTCAGTTCTCTCTCTGTCTCTGTATCTCTCTCTCTGTCTCTGTCAAAAATAAATAAATAAATAAAAATATATTTTTTTAAAAAATAATAAATAAATAAATAAAGCATTTTAATAACCATCCAATATGATAGCAGTATTACCTTTAGTTTGATTCTGTAAAACT
>PVKE010034596.1:0-17321 GCA_004027555.1 Craseonycteris thonglongyai
CTAAAACCCATTTCATTTCAAGGTGACAGAGTAGATTCTTAAAAGATGTTACCATCTTGGATAATTATAAAGCTAGAGAAAGGCTGCAAGAGGAAACAAAAAAAGATTTAACACCTCTGCATGTTGGTATGGTGTAACTAAGGCAGTCACCAGTGACTCAGAACTAAGAAAGTTGCTGCCACTACTGAAAATTGGGAAGTAAGGTGGAAGTGAGGAAACCTTTATCAACAATTAAGAACAAAGACCTTTATCTTTTTTGAAAGCTACAGACATTTATGGCTAGGAACAGAGGATTGTGAATACTATCAAGGTCACAACTGCAAATAGTGAGTTGATTGGCAATATAAAACAGGATAAAGAACAAAGGGATAGAAGTAAACAAAAATATTGTTAAAATCAAAGACATAGGGAACTGGGAAGAGGGTTTCACATTTGGCCTTGGCACATGCATGGGGAATGGAAAAACTGATTAGCAACACACTGGGGCTACAATGTTGTTTCCTGAAGATTTTGGCTTTTGAATTCAGTACTTCTCTTTCCAGGTTAGTTCAACTCAGCAAATAGATTCTAAACCAGCAACCTCTGAATCCTAACCCAATGAGATATATTTGTGTTTGCTTTTTTATCTCACTTTAAAAATATCTAACTTGTTAATATGTTTTAAAAAATGTATATTCTAGGGAAAACTGGGATGGCTCAGTGGGTTGAGCACCTCTTTGCAGCCCCTGGGACCGAGGATTGAATCCTGGCCCCTGCCCGTGTGGACCCACATGCGGAACTGAGGTGTGCTTCCTATGTTTGAGGCCCCCAGTTCAGTTCTTGCCCCCCAGTTCGGCCTCTGGCTCAAGGGGGCATACCTCCCAGGCTGGAGGCCCCCCAGCCCAGTTCCCGCCCTGCACTGCCCAGCCCACCTGTGTGGAATGAAACCATGTCAAAAACTGATGACATACAACTATGGAGACTTCTCTGGCCCCACCCCCCTTTCTCTCTTGTCTCTTTCTGTCTCTGTAAAAATACCCAATAAAAAATGTATATTTTATAATGTATATATAAATTACTAACTATATGAACAAGCCTATAGAGAAGATAAATGATAAATTATTTACTGATTAAGTGGTATATGATTAAGAAAGTATGAGATTCTGATTAAGTAGGTTGAGGGTGGGGCCCATTGGACTCTGGTGGATGTTTTTAAGATTCTTTCTTTGTCTTTGATATTTGAAATTTTAATGTGTCTTAGAGAAGATCTTTTTAAGTTGATTTTGTTTAGTGACCTAGGAGATTCACGAACTTGGTTATCTAAATTTCTTCCCAGGGGAAGCGGGATGGCTCAGCGGGTTAAGTGCTTGCTTTGCAGCCCTGGGGACTGAGGATTGAGTCCCAGCCCTGGCCCATGTGGACCCATGTGCTGAACTGGGGTGTGCTTCCCATGCGGGAGGCCCCCAGTTTGGTTCTCACTTCCCTATTCAGCCCCTGGTTCAAGGCATCAAGGGGGCGTGCCTCCCATGGGGAAGGCCCCCAACCCAGTTCCTGCCCTGTATGGAACATAAACCATCTCCAAAGCTGATGACATACAACTATGGAGACTGCTCTGGGCCCTCCCCTTTCTCTCTATCTCTATCTCTTTCTGTCAAAAACAATAAAATAAATCTTTAAATTTCTCCCCAGACTTGGAAAGTTCTTAGCTGTTATCTTTTTATTAAAAAATAAATAGTTAATTTCAAAGTTTCTGTGTTCTTTCTCACAGATTCTTTCTTCTGGTTGATATATTCAGCTATTAATGCTGTCTATTGCATTTTTTATTTCATGCATTATAGTGTTACTCAGCTTTAGAATTTCTGTTGGTTTTTTTTTTTATTTCTCTGAGTTAAACTCATTTTGTTCATGTATTGATTTCTAGATTCCTTGAATTATCATTCTATGTTTTCTTATAGTTCATTGAGTTTCCTTTAAACAGCTTTTTTGAATTCTTTTTAAAGTTTTTCTTTTTATTTTATTGTTTCAGAGAGAGAGAGAGAGAGAGAGAGAGAGAGAGAAAGAGAGAAAGGAGGAGGGCCCAGAGCAGTCTCCATAGTTGTACATCATTAGTTGTGACATAGTTGTATTCCACACAGATGGATGTAGGGCAGTGTGGGGCGGGAACTGAACCTGGAGCCTCCTGAATGGGAGTCGAGAAACTTTGCTGCCCAGCCTCCCAGTGATTACCAGTTGTGCTGCAGTCCAGCATATGGGGTTGCCAGGACCAGGAATTGAACCCTGGACCTTGCAAATGCGAGGCAAGCGTTGAATTGCTGAGCTATCCCAGCATTTCTATTTTGAATTCTTTATAGGTAGATCACAGATCTTTATGACTTTGGGATTGGTTACTGGAAGATTATTGTAATTCTTTGGTGCTGTTATATTTCCTTGATTTTTCATATTCCTTGAAGTGTTGCATTGCTGTCTTCACGTTTGAAGTAGCAGTCACCTCCAGTTTTATTAACTGCCTTCAGGAGACAAATAACCTTTTGTCAGCTCTGCTAGTGGTTCTGAGGCTTTCCTAGACTGCTCTACCTTTTTTGCTCTTTCATGGCAGAATTCTTCATCTTGTATGTCTTCTCTCAGTCCCACAGTGCACTAGGACAGGTGTTGACAAGCCTCTCTTTTGTTTTTAAAAAATAGCACTAAAGCTCAAGTTTGTGGTTAATCCTTGACCCACAGATTTAGGCCAGCTTTCTGTATGTATTCAGTATGCATCTGCCAAAGCTCACTCTTGCAACCACAATTGGGAGTATGCACAGGGAGTTGGCCATAGAGTCAGAGTGCTTGTGGGTGAGGTGTGCTGAACACTGGCAGTGCTGGCAGGCCAGCTGGTGGGGAGCAGCAGGTGAGGCTTTCCCAGTGGATCATGGGGCATTTCTTGATGGAGTGCAGTGCAGTTGGGAGAATCCATGTCACTTTGTTCTATCTGCTGCACAATCCCAGCCACACACACACACAACCCCCAATCATGCAGCACATGATTTAGTACTCTAGGTGGGGCAGGAGAGAAACAGCTTCTTTGGCAGTATCTGGCACAGCTGGGGAAGCTGTGTGCTCACTTACGTGCTTTTACTTTCCCTAGGAAGAGAAATCACAGGCTGAAAAGATATCTCTCTCTCTCTCTCTCTCTCTCTCTCTCTCTTTTTCTCTCTCTCCCTCTCCCTCCCTCCCTCCCTCCCTCCCCTAAACTGTGCTGTCTTGCAGGAAGGGTGGTGTAGGTAAAGGTAAAGTTAAGTTGTTTTTCTTACTCTCTTCAATGCATCCAAACTTATATTTTTCTTTGATGGCCTTGTACTAGAACTTCTCCTCTGGAAACCTGGACTTCCACAAAGGCTCTCTTGTCCACGGGTGATTGTCACAGCCAGTGTTTTCCAGGGGCTCCCAGACTGTGACCAAGAGGGCATGGAATAGGTTCATGGGTTACTGCAGGGTCCACAGCTGTAACTGAGATCTGTATGCCTAGTACAGTACCTGGTACATGGGTGGGTGAGACTCTTCCTAGGTGCTATCTATGATGCTGGATCCTACAGCTCCTACAAGGCATTTTCGTCTGTAGATAGATGCTGAATTGGAAGAGGAGGACAAAACGAGGAATGTCTTATTTTGTCATGATGCTGACATCATTCCTAATCTGATGCATTCTGATGTGTCATTGTAATTAATTTGTTAAAAAATGTTTTATTATAAAAGTTTTTAATTATTATAAAAGTAGAAAGACTAGAATAATGAAACACTGGTTTTATACCACCAATTTCCACAAATATGGCCAATCATATTTATCTAACCATCTGCATTATTTCAAAGCAAAGCTAGACATATTTTTTTTTATAAGTATTTTTGTTTACATCTCTAACAGATTTGGATTCTTAAACAAACATCATTATATCCAAATGAAAAAGTAAAAAAGAAAAATCTTTATATCATTTAATTGCCAGTGTTATCTTGTGAACATCTTTTTACACTTGGTTTGAATCAGCAAATAAAGCACACATGGCATTTGGTTGATAAATGTCTCTTTTAGTTTGTATTATTAGACCTTCCTCCCCCTTTTTGTTCTTTGTTTTTATCTTTATTTTTGTAAAGAAATGGGCACTTGTTTTATAAAATCTGAGTGTATCCCTATGCTATTGTTTATATTTCCTGTAAACTTTGGTTACAACTAAAGGCTTGACCAGAATAAGGTTTGAGCTTAATATTTTTGGCAAGAATCTTACATAGTGTTGTGCACTTCCCATTACATATCAAGAAGTCCATAATACCTGATTGTTTCTTCTTGTGATATTAAGATTAGTGACTCAAGTATTTCCAGCTTGATCCATCCATTATAAGGCTCCTCATCAGCCTTATCTAAAGGTTAGCAGCCATTTATGATCCTTGCCCAGATATATTATTTCATTAGGGCTTGCAAAATTGTAATTTCTTTATATTAAATAAATGTTTATTGTGAAATAGATTTCATAGAGAAGAAAAGGATAAATTTTTGAATCTTTTATTTACCATTTCTCACATTGGGTTGATGCTCTAGATCTCCAGAAGTGACCACTTTGAAAATATTATAACTGCATAGATTTTAATATGTGTGATGTTTTTTAATCCATTGTAGTAATTATTTTTTTCAGTGTTCATATTGTCCATCTTTGGGCAATGAGAGGCCATTTTGCATTGATTCTTAGGTCCTTTTCATGTGACCCTTATAGTCCTTCATACAACAAGATGTCCCAGGCTTATCTTGTACAAGTCCTGCCCCAGATCTAGAATGTTATATCTCCAAGTTCTAGTTCTTATTCATGGGAGCCATCATTATTTTCTATTATAAAAAGTCTGTAATTTCCTTCTGAGATGTTGATTTATTCAGAAAAGTGTTTTAAAATTTCTAAGTGGTTAGTTTTTGTCTTTGCTTTTGTTGTTAAGTTCTTTATTTTATTTCCCTGTAGCCAGTGAATATGGCTGTGTGATTTTATTTATGGCTTACCATTGGCATTATTAATTAAAAATGTTTTATTAACATATGGAAAGAATTCAGTATTATCAATTCTTAAATTGTTATTCATAAACATTACTTATTTTTATTTATCTGTAGTCTTAATTTAAGAGAGCTCTGTTGATCAAAGAATTGATAAACTACTATAAAAGCAATTATTATAGTAGTTCATCAATTCTTTCATTTCTAAAAACATAGTTTACTTATTTTGAAGGGTTATGATTTAGTGTATAATATTAGGGTCTAGAAAATCTAATTATTTTCATCTATAAGGTGGATAATTTGAAACAATGTAAGATTATATTTCTCTTCAGTAAGGATTAGACCCCACAGAGTACAAACACAGATTTTTCTTTTGTAAAAGAGTACTTAAATTTTGTTGGTAGCTCCAAGAGGAGTTGAAAATATCAAGTTTTGGGAGTTGTGGTGCTAGTTAGTGTATGCAGTAACTTAATAATATAGTGAAATGTAAATGGTTGAGTGAATAAATGAAAAATTATTGGATAGTAACCAATATAATTATTATCAGTTGCATACATTTTCATTAATATTGCTTATTGTTAACTTGGTAGTTTTTTGTTTTTTTTTGAAGATTTATTTTATCGATTTTTGACAGAAGCAGAGACAGAGAGAGACAGAGAGAAGGGGGAGGGCCCAGAGCAGTCTCCATAGTTGACATTAGTTTTCCATATAGTTTCACTCCACAGGTGAACACAGGGCTGCGCAGGGCAGGAACTGGGCCGGGAACCTCCCACATAGGTCTCGGCAAGAACTGAACTGAACTGGCACACCCCAGCTCAGCAGGTGGGTCCGCATGGACTGGGGCTGGGATTTGATCCTCAGTCCCCGGGGCTTCAAAGTGAGCACTTTACCCTCTGAGCCATCCCAGCTTTCCCAACCTGGTAGTTTTAAGAAAACAAAGACATTTGCAAAATGTAAGTATAATAAGGATTCCTTCTGGGTTGTGCCTTTTCCTTCCTTGGAATGTTCTGAAGTTAAAAGAATGCCTTAAGAAGACCCTGGGTATGACCTGAACACCCCATGGTAAGGCCAGTCTCACTCATACTAAGATGAGGTATGTGACAGCCAATGTTCAAATGACACTTCAACTCACTAGGTTGTGGCTGAGCCAAGAGAGCCTGCCACCAACAAGTCTTCTTTCATTTCAGCTGTTTAAAAATACAATTTCACACATTCTTTCATTTTATTAATGAAATGCTATGCTTCAAACTGAGGGGCCTGCCTACCAGGTGGAGCTATAGTTATGCCTCGGCTGTCTGCAGCTGTGCTTAGTTATAAAGCTTTAACTACAGAAAATAGAAATTGAGTTACTTTTATGCATCTCATAATATTTCCTCAAATCAGTATATTTATATGACAGTGAAATATTTTCTAAAGGGCTTACTGGCATTAAATTTATTTTTGGATGGGGGGTGGGGCTGGGATATTGAAACCCTGGTACTAAAAATGACCTTTTGTTTTCTTGGCAACAGTATAATCCATCTGTTTTGATTTCTTGCTTTTTTTCCCACCCACTACTCCCAATCTATTTGCAGATCCATTGGCACTCTCATTTTTTTTTTTAAACAGTTTTTTTTTTAAAGACATTTAATTTAATTAATTTATTTTATTGTTTTTGACAGAGAGAGAGAGAGAGAGAGAGAGAGAGAGGGAGAGAGAGAGGGAGAGAAAGAGAGATACAGAGACAGAGAGAGAACCGAACTGGGGGCACTCCCCAGCTCAGCATATGGGTCTGCACGGGCCGGGGCCAGGATTCAATCCTCGGTCCCCGTGGCTGCAAAGTGAGCTCTTAACCCACTGAGCCATCCCGGCTTCCCCAGCACGCTCATTTTTGACATATGCGTAGATCCAAGCAAGATGTAACTTCTTCTTCTGACCCCAGCCTCCCACCCCCACTGAACTCAACCTCCCACCCCACCCCCCACTCCGCCCCAAATACTACAACCTGAGTTGAAGCTATTAGCATGTCTTACCAGGACTACTACAAACGTTTTCTATTTAGGCTCCTGCTTCCCTTCCACTATGTGTTCTACACCTAACCAGAATAAACTCTTAAAAAAGTAGATTAGATTATGTTTCTCATCTATTCTATATCTCTTTTGGTGTCTCTTCTCTCTTGGAATAAATGTAGAATTGTTGCCATGGTCCACTGTATCTTACTTGATCTGGATCGCTTTGGCTCTCTGCTCTCACTTTCTACCACTCTTCTTGCTGCTTCCATCTCAGCTGTACTGGCCTCCCTCCTGGTGGTAGAAATAATGAACATGATACCACCTCAGGGATTTTGCATTGGCTATTCCCACCACCTGGAGTATCTTTCCACACATATATGCATAACTTGCTCTCTTGCTGCATTATGGTCTCCAAATAACTTTCACCTTATCACAGAGGACTTCCTAATATTGTCCCTTTTCCTACTTGTTCCTGTCTGTCTTCTTACCTAGATTTCTTTATTTTCTTAGCACTTATAGCAATATAACGTGTTTAGTCATACATATGAAAGTTCCAAAAGATCCTAGATTTTATTTTGTACATGCTGCATTCTTGTGCCCAGAACAGTGCCAGCTGTATCATCCATGCCCAACCAATATCTGAATGAATACATGCAGGCCAATGGCTGCTGAGTCTCCAGTACTTGAACCTGGTGCCCTAGTTCTGGGAAAGTCAGAACCTAAATTCATGCTTTCAGAAAGCTGGACATAGCAATCCAGAGCTAATTCTGTGGGATTATAATCTTATGAACAGAATGGCTTATCAAATAATAATTTCTCACTTTTTTAAAAATATGATGCCATACCATTTATAAGCCCTTTTCTATATATTATCTCAGTGAATTCTCACAATTTATTTTTTCATTTTAGAAGTGATAAAATGAAGACTCAAATAATGTGGCATAGTTGGGATTCAAACCCAGGTTTTATAAAGGTCAAACAAAGGGTTCTCCCAGCCCAAACAAAAAAGAAAAGTAGTTTGTGCCTTTTTAAAAAATATGATAGGCTTTTTTAGAATTTTTTTTTTTTAAGATTTATTTATTGTTTTTAACAGAGAGAGAGACACACACACAGTCAGAGACAGAGAGAAGGGGGAGGGCCCAGAATAGTCTCCATAGTTGCACATCATTGGTTTTTTCACAAAGTTTCATTCCACAGATGGGCGGGGCTACACAGGGCAGGAACTGGGCCGGGGTCTTGTCCCGGTGAGAACTGAACTGGGGCACTCCCCAGTTCAGCATATGGGTCCGCACAGGCCGGGGCCGGGATTCGATCCTCGGTCCCCGGGGCTACAAAGTGGGCGCCTAACCCACTGAGCCATCCTAGCTTCCCCCTTTTTTAGAATTTTAAATGAGTTATATAGTTTTTTATTTGAGAAGAATTACTTTAGGCATTAAAGCAGGGGTGTCCAATCTTTTTACTTTCCTTCGCCTCATTGAAAGAAGAAGAATTGTCTTGGGCCACACATAAAATATGCTAACACTAAGGATAGCTGATGAGCTTAAAATAAAAAAAAAAAAATTAAAAAAAAAAAAATCTCGTTTTAAGAAAGTGTACGAATTTGTGTTGGGCCACATTCAATGCCATCCTGGGCCACAGGCAGCCCACAGGACTCAGGTTGGACAAGCTTGGATTAAAGCTTATTGGTGTTGGGATTTGAAGTGGCTCTAGTTATTTACAACAATCTCTAGAAAGCAATAATGTAGGAAGAGCATATTCTGAGGATGGGTTGAACTGCTTCCACTTACAGCATGGTAGTTGGTTTCACATAGGGGCATTCTAGAGGTCAGATGAGAGCTGCAGATGTCTTAAGGCCCAGCTTATGTTGTACAATTCCACTTTCACCATATTGAGATTGGTTTTGTGATCAAAGTAGGTCACAGGGCCAGTCCAGATTTCAAGAGAGTGGAATAAACGTTATCTCTTGACAGGGAAGTGGAAAGTTCTCATTGCAAAAGGTGGGTTATGGTCATCTTTGGGAAAATCAACCCCAAAAAGTCATCCTGAAAAGCTGTCATAGTTTTATCACCAGTAGAAAACAGAAAGCTTTTTAAGACAGCAAGGATAATCACTTGTTTGAAAAATTTTAGGTTTTCTTTTGTGTAGTAGGTATTGAAGAAAAACTTCACCTCTGAATAATACCCTTCTCATTGGGTATGCCATTAGGTCCAAGATATTTATTGTTCCTCTTGATTGATAGAGCATTGATAACACCTTCAAAAGAAAGAATAAAGCTATATTGTAGTTAGCCTGGGCTCTCCATATTTTATATATGTAGCTAGCAATTGTACCTTGCAGTAGGATTTAATGAAGCTATGTTATGCTATTTGTCATAAGGAAGCCTGGACAAGAGAATGTAGACCAATCATGGCCACTCACTTTGAATCGTAGAATATAATTCAAGGTAATATTATAATCTATGCTACTTATGCAGGATCTTGTCATGTTCAATAAATATAGAAATGGAGACTTGACCTTTTATTATGGTATAGTATAAAAAGACCAACAACCATATATAGGTGGTTTTAAATTCATTATTTCTCTTTAACATTTATTTAGATATACTTCTAGCACATTATTAGGCACATGGTAGGGGACTGAACAAATATCTACAAATGTTGGATATTATAATAGCTACAAAAACTCAGTTTATTTTATCTTAGAAATTTCTTTTTATGGAGAAAAAATGAAATACTGTGATTAACTCTAACTGTAGAGTCTTACCAGGTACTACCCTTTTTACAGATATATGCAAACTGTATGCGTATAGTAAACTAGTTATTGTTTTAACTTCACTTTATCGGTATCATTTTTACTTTGTGACATTTTAGTTTCATGTTTTAATGTCTTACCTTATTCTGTATCCCCCAGTGCACCCTCCACTGCTTGGCAGGACACTCTGTCTGGAATTGCTGAGTTAACAACTTCCTCTGCTGTGATCATGTAATTCTAATCTTCAGTCTCACAAGAGAACTTTTTGTGAATTTTAAGCCCATATGTTGCATATCTCTATTTTCTCTCTGAATGAGCTCCAGACACGTGACAAGTGTGGTCAAACTATTTACAACAAATGTCCACAGGAGCATTCATATTAAGCGGTTTGGAAACTGGGGTTGATTCACAGAAAAGTTTCTGTTTGACTTAACTGTCATAAACAATGAGATCACAAAAGTAAATATTCCACATCTGGCTGTCTGGATTCTTACTTGTGTGATATTTCTGGAAAGAAAGAAAGGAAGAAGCCATGTGGATCGGTCAACATCATATTGTCCACATAATTGCAATATTTTATAAGAAGTAAAAGAAAAATTCATGGTTGATTCTTTGGCTAAGTTTCACTCATGATAACTGAGCAGTCACTATATTTTGATCAGCACAGTGTAGGCCAATTAAAATGTTTGGCTATTTCACTGTGACATGGGAGTACTTGTGGCAGAAGCATACATGTAATTATTAACCTCACAGGTTACATTCTTGGCTTACTGAAAGAATACAGTTGTTTAGCTGCCTCAGAATGTTTAGCTATCTTGGTTTTCTCCTTTATGCAGGTTATTTTCTTCAGATGTCATTTAATTTAAGAGAAAAGAGCTTGTTCACATTCAGAAATATTCCTCAGTATTTAATTTCATAATTAGGTACATTACCAAACTGATTATCTTCTTATATATTAACCAAATATTCAAATAGTTAAAGCTTTACTGATAATAATTGAATCATGGGAAGATAATTCAGTTAAAGGCGAAAAGAAAAAGCATTCTCCTAATGATGGGCCCGAATGTGTTAAAATATATGCATTTTTCTTGAAATGTGTTTGTATTAGGGATAATCTATATTTGTTGATTCTTTAGCATACTATTTGCACTTCAAATACTTTCTCTTTCCTTCTAAAGCACAGTAATAAAAGGTAATACTATATTTTGAAGTGTATTGGCAAGGGAAACTGGTGGAGTTAATCCAATAACTTAGAGCTCCTTGGAGAAAAGGCACTATAGAAACACAGGTATTATCATTATCACTATTACTACTGTGTGGAGCTGGAAAACCCAACTACCCCTTGTAAAAACTGTCCGTTTAAGAAGGGATGAAGGATTGCCATAGGGGGAGTTGAAAGAATTTCATATTTAAAAAAAGTTACACAGCTAAGTAGTAGAAAAAAAATTAAAACTGGCTTAGATTTCTTGTTACTGTTTTTCATTTTTGAAGATAATAGTATCAGTGATTATTTTCCAGGAAGAACATGTAAGTGACAATACCAATTCCTGGAGGTGTTAGGGATTAAATTGGAAAATACAGTCTTTTAAAACAGAAGTTGTAAAGCACTGATCCTTGAGATTTAGATGAAACAGACTCCAGGGTGCATAGAAGGATATACAGGTTTACATTAATACCTAAACACTTATGAATATAAATTATATACTTCTGTACCTTGGCGTAAGATGTGTCAATGTTAGAGAGGAAGTGTAGTGGGTAGGAGGACATCTCTGAAGTTAGACTGGTCTCCATTCAAATGGTGGCTACCAGCTATGTGACCTTAAAGAAATAACCTCTCCAAGCCTCAATTTCTTCATCCATATATTGGGGATAAAATCTCACTAAAATCAATGCCTTGAACATAGATCAATTCTCAGAAATGGAGGCTATCATTCCAACTAAATGTTACCATCATCCTAATTAAAATTGTAGCTCTTAACTCAATTATTCCCAACATATTTATATAGTTTTTGCATAATTAAAATCTCTAGCTTCTACTTTCTACTGCTTCTCACTTGTATAAGAGAAAAGTCATAGAAATTTTCTAATTTGGGGGATGCCAGGATGGCTCAGTGACTGCCCTGACCCGTGCAGACCTATATGCTGAACTAGGGTGTACTTCCCATGTAGGAGGCCCTCCTAGCTCGTGGGGGTGTGACTCCCATGCAGGAGGCCCCTAACCTTGTTCCTGCCCTGCATGGCCCCGTGCCCCGTTGTGTGGAATGAAACTATGTGGAAAACTAATGATATGAGACTGTGGAGACTGCTCTGGTCCTCCCTCTTCTCAACAATAAAAGAAATCTAAAAACAATTTTTCCCCCTAATTTTGATAGCTATTAGATATTACATTTGGAGATGAAGGGGAAGTTAGTCATAAAATAGATATGTTGGTTTGATATAAGTTTGACTACAGAAATATAACTTAAGGAAATGACATATGAGATAAATTCATGTTGGTTAAATTAACCACACGTATGTATCTTTTTATTTCATCATCATCAGTGCTAGGTACAAACTTTCTTAGATGTGTTGTTAAATGGTCTTGTTAGGGCTATATTTTCAAAATTTTTTTAGCAATATTTCAGCTTTATTTACCAGGTATATGTATTTATTCCAGTCATTTTAATTATCCTATAATTAACAAAACAGAAGAAAACGTGTTTCAACTTTTTCTTTCTGTAGATCTGTGTCATAGAAGAGAATAAGTATTTTAGGGTTCCTGGTTAACTTTAGATATTACCCAAGTTCATTTGCACATGTGATACAGTGCCTGAAAATAATTATGAGTGCAAACATTCTGCATTTCCAAGTATGATGAACATATTTAGAGTGTTAGAACAATGATTTAAACTATACTGACTACAGCTTTGATGAAAATACTGGGCTAAAATTGGAAGCAACTAATTTTATTGCTATGGACTGCTCAGCAGACATGTCTTTATTCAGCTGAGAGCAGTGATGAACTAAGTTTTTATTTCAAAATGCTATTTAAATTGGATCCAGAACCATCTAATTCTAATTTTTTTTTTTCAAAAAAAGTAATATATGCTGGTTTCCCTACTGGTATAATTTTACACACACACACACACACACACACACACACACACACACACACAGAGTCATTTGCTTTGTTTTTGATATTTTCTTTTGTTTAAATTATTTATTTATTCACTCAACCTTAATTTTTCCTTTGTCTCCCCCTTGCTGGTGTCAAATGAATTCTTTTTTCTGCATAAGCTCAGTGGGAATGGATTAATGCAGCTGGAACATAAGGAGTGTAGTGTCAGGATGCTGGGGTGACCTCTGTATTTGAAAAATAAAGGTATTGAAAAGTATCCAGAAGCTAAAAGTCTGGAGGAAACTATCTTCATCCATCTTGTTCCTTTCTACGAAAGAAGTGTTTGTAGCATCTCCCAGGTATCCTGTGAGAGAAAAATCATAATTAAAAAAACAAAACAAAACAAAAAAACTCTTAAATGAAGATGAGACAGGCAGAAATGCTGAGTCTGAGATAAGTTTTAATACATTTCAAGTTAGCAGCTCACAAGAAAACTGAAATATTGAGATACATGATTGATATGAATAAAAATGTGACATTGTCCCTACCTCATTCACTTGTGTTATTTCCAGTAGTGAGAACCACCTCAAAAATTCATCTTTGAAAAATAAAAGAAGTTCATGTTTCTAACCGTTCTTCATCAGTGTCAGGCCCTGATGGTCATTCATTGCACGGGTGTCCTTGCTGGCAAGGCCAATAGCAACTTAGAATGGAAAGGATGTCCATTTTCCTTCCTACTGAGTCTTTGGCTTGCTAAGTGTCCCCCGGTACCCCCATTACTAGTATTCAGTGAAATATCTGAAGTTTTAAAACAAGATTGCTTACTCTTGCAATTGTTATTAAATTCTCTTCCTGGGCTATAATGCATACACTTTGATCTAAAATCCTATATTGCTACAAAGACTTGTGTGATTACAATAATGTTCACTTCTCTTTTTGCTGTTCCTATAGGGAAAATAAACCCTACATTAGTTCCATATTAGTACCTGACTTGAAGAAGTTAAAAAGCACCAGAAAAAGGTTAAACAGAGTCAAGTACACATAAGAGAGCAGTGGTTATTAGTGTTCGGGGAGCCATTAAAAAATTCTGCTTATACAGAAGAATTTATTGGTGCTCCTGCTTCTGGCTGCTTTATGCATTTTAATAAAGAAGTAGGGTGTGTGTGTGTGTGTGTATGTTTATACATATTTATGGCTATGATTGAACAAGAACTTTAGTAATTTGGTCTGTCACTAATTTCATCCTTTCTTATTCTTTTTCCCAAGTGTCTCTCTTTAACTTTAAGCTTCAGAAAATTCTGAATTCCTTCAGTTATGTTTTTGTTAAGGCAATTCAGAAAGAATATACCAATTAAGTCTATGGACATATAGTTTCTCATACACATTTTTGGAAAGACTTTACTTTTAGCTAGCTGTTTGAAGGTAATTATGTAGAGAAAAAATAAATATGTAGTTTCATGAATGAAGAAAAGTTTGTGAAATTCTGTATTTCTTGGTGCTTTGAAAAAAATCCCAGTATGTTGGAAAAGAAATGTTGATTATGATTTAAAGAAGTGATTTGAGCATATGCACTTAACTATTTCTTCTAAATCCTGATTGAAATGATCAAAGGAATATGCTATGAGAGAAAAAGGTATGTCACTGCTGGAAACTAGAATACACTATTAATGATAGTTACAAACTCAGAAAATATTCTATAGACAAGATTGAACTATAAGAAAAGCCAACTAGAATGTGAATGTGTCTTCTTTTCCTTCTCTGAGGAACAGAATCTGAGGTGAACTCAGTTGTAAGCACCAAGTGTCAGGGTAGTAAGGGCAAGAGTGGTTATATGAATGGGAGAGAAAAACAAATACAGACAGTTCACTAGGTTCTGCCTCAGTTCGCCTTCCCTGTACCATAGCCTGGAAACTCTCAAGACATTAGGGTGGGGAAATCTTATGGTCATCTAATTCGTTTTGCACTCTCAGGAATCATTACTTTCCACTGCCTAATGTCCAATTACTTTAAACCTGTTTTTCATATATTTTGACTGTTATGTATTAATAGTTATTTCTAGCATCAGGGGAAATTCTGTTCCTAATATTGTATTTTTCTTGGAAGTGGAAGGCCTTTTAATTGGCTTATAATCAAATTCGCATTATAAAAAAGTTTTTTTCATTTATTTAGTTCCTGTACTTGTATGTTTGGTGTAAGTTGGTCTATGAATGTTAAATCATCTTTAAAAATTCTACTTTTTTTCATTATATAATATTATTTAATTTAGTACTTAAAATTTATATTTTATCTTTTTTTTTCTTTTGCTATTAATGTTGCTACTCCTGCTTTACTTTGCTGTATTTCTGGTTTTATTATTTGAAGTTAAAATTTATTTTAGTCAAAAGTACATAATGTTGCATGTCCTATAATACTTACTATTGCAGGTCTCCTAGGGAGATGACTGAGGCAATTAATACCAAATGAATGATAGGTAGGACCTTTGATCAGTATTTCTTTTTAAAATATTTATTGTTTGAGGAAATAAGAGAAAGAGAGAGAGAGAAAGAGAGAGAGAAGAGGGGAGGGCCTGGAGTATTTTCCATAGTTGTACATCATTAGTTTTGACATGGTTTCATTCCACACAGGTGGATGTGGAGCCGTGTGGGGTGGGAACCGAACCATGGGCCTCACACATGAGAATTGAGAACCTTTGCTGTTCTGCCATCCCAGTAGTTACCATTTGCACCACAGTTCAGCATATGGGTTTGCACAAGCTGGAACTGGGAAACAAACCCTGGACCTTGTGATTGTGAGGAAAGCGCTCAACCACTGAGCTGTCCCGGCATCCTGATCAGTATATATATATATATATATATATATTTTTAACACAACACATTAAAAACATAAGGGTGGGAGAGATCCAAGATGGCGGCATGAGAGGAGAGCGCCGATAACTGCCTGGGAAGGGCCTTGTGAACAGAGGGGAATCCACAGGGGAAACCCTGAGAAGAAACCTCAACTAAGAGAACCACACAACGCAGAACAACACACAAAGGTTAGAGAAAAAAGGGGAGAGCAGGAGAGGGAAAGGGAAGCAGCGGTTCAGGGACAGAGACTCGGAGCGCGGCCCAGGGCTGGCAAAAACAAAGGGGGATTGGGGACTATGGTCAAAGTGGAGCTGGATCGAGGGCGGGCTGGAAGCCGAGACCTAGGGAGCGTGGAATCCCCACAAGACTATGGACAATTTAACATCCGAACTCAAGGGACAGCACGCAGTGCCCTAATCAGATCACAGAGCCTAAAGTGGAACAGGGACTGTGGAGCAGGGCGACTGCACTTCACGGCGGGCGGGGTGAGAGCAAAGCACCCTGATTTGCGGAGGAGATTGACTGTGAGGGAGTGCCTTCTGAAGACAGGGCTCTTGGAGTGAGGGCTGGGGCTTGAGTGGGCATAGCTGCATTGGGTGTGCTTAGAGTGAATCTGGCGATCTCAATAGAGCCGGGAGCGTAGAGCGGCTGCCGCCCGAGCTACGTCCTGTGCACACAGGGCTTTCGGCGCCCCGCCCACCAGGCCTCGGCGGCGCGGCTGCCAGCGTGCAACTGAGCTTCTGGCGCCCCACCTACTGGGCTGCCGCGACACTGCTGCTTGCTTGCCAGCGCGCAGTTGGGCTTTTGGTGCCCTGCTCACTGGGCCTCTCCGGCACCGTTGCCTGCGCACAAGGGCACAGCGGGGCTTTCGGTGCCCCGCCCACTGGGCCACGGCGCATCGCTGCATGCGCGCACCCGGGCTTTCGGTGCCCCGCCCACCAGGCCGCCACGGGTCCACTGCCTGCTCAGTGCGCTACAGGGCTTTTGGCGCCCTGCTCGCCAGGCCGCCGCAGCACCACTGCCTGCGCGCGGGACGGGCTTTCAGTGCCCTGCCCACCGGGCCACTGCAGCGCTGCTGCCTCCTCGCGAGCACGCAGCTGGGCTTTTGGCGTCCCGCCCACCGGGCCTCTGGGGCGTTACGGACCGCGTGCGCAACTGGGCTGCCGGCCGGGTCGCTGTGGTGTCATTGCCTGAGCGCGGGACTGCGGGGCCGACCAGGGCCTCTGCCAAGCACCAGCCCATCCAAGTGCTACCCTGTGGGCGTGGCTTACAGATAGGATTGAAGGAGGGGCAGCCAGGCAGAGGAGAGAAAGACCACAGCTCCTGCGCCCCGCCCGCACTGAACCACCAGCCCCCCTGCTGAAAGAGGAATCTGCTATTGTATCTCAGGCCCGCCCCAGCTCCTACTCACATGCCCCCACCCCTGGCCACACCTTTACTACCCTGCTATCTCACAGCTAAGACAGCAACCTGAAGTGCCCCAGGACACAGAAGCTGTCTGCTTCCCCCAACCCTCTCCCAAAATCTCCTTCTCCCACAACTGAGCCCAAAAGAAAAAATAAAGAGAAGCCCATCTGATAGGCAACCCCCCAGAGGGAAAACAGACTCATGCGTAAAGCAAAAAGAACCACATCAAACACAATGCACACCTC
>PVKE010034597.1:0-17320 GCA_004027555.1 Craseonycteris thonglongyai
TTATTTACTTTGTATTACGTTTTGTATATATGTTTCTTTGTGTGTATATAATTTGTACAATAAATTTATTATTTTAAAATTATTTTTGTTTATTATTTTTTATTCTTGTTCAAGAATAAATATCCTTAGAAATAGCTGGTGCCCGCCACCCTACCGATATTTTAGAATGCGCCCTAGGGTATAAAAAGGTTGGGAACCCTTGCTTTAGAGTAAACTGAATGGCAGTAGGTTGACGAGTTTCCTCCATCTGTTTCAGACACTTCACTCTTCTCAACCACACTTCATGTCTTCCTAATGTGTCCTCTATCTTCCCATGCATTCCCCTTCCCAACACAACTGGCTTCTTATATAATGGCCAAACAAATATACTACTATAATGACCGCCACTGTGGCTGCTACTAATAACAGCTCACATCAATGAAGTACTTACTATTTATTTCCCAGGCACTGTCCTGAGTCCTTCGTCTGTATTAACTCATTTAAGTCCTATAACAACCCATGGGGAGGTAAGTCCTTTGTGGGGATGATATGCCTCCTATGTGTGGGACCCTGGATCTGAATGTAGATAGCCTCCAGGGTATGTGGTCCAAACCACCATTCTGATTCCAGAAGTGTCGATGCTTACACACACACACACACACACACACACACACACACACACACACACACACTTGATTTATATCTGAGACTCAAAAGAATAAAAAAGCAACAACCTCAATATAAGAAAGGACAAAACAATTCTCTATAAAACTATCGGACTTGGACACCATTTAGTATGGGTCCTTCTGGCTCCTCACATGTGACCTCGCCTAAAAGGAGGTGTCATTGGGTTTGGATGAACAGCTCAGGTTACTGAGAGCAGGTACTTAGAAAGCACATTCAGAGTCGAGGCCAGCCTGGCACCTGCGTGATTCCACTGGCAGGCCCCCTTTGGCCTTGCATCAATAAATAGCAGGGCCAGAGCCAGAATCTGTGCTCTGTGTTCTGAAGGGAAGGGAAGATTTATCCCCTTGGAAAGCAAAGGGAAATCCAGCCCAACCTCCTCTGGCTCTGCTGCTGATGCTGTTAATAAGATCTTCACTGAGCAAAACTGCCCATGGTTCATTTTTCTTTCTCTTTTCTTTACCTTTTCACTTACAAAAAATTTATATACATATACTTACATTTATGAAATATAAATACATTCTAAAAGTTGGTAAAATACAGTAACATAAAAGTTGCCATGTAGTATAAATGAGGTTTGACAATTAAGTGTGAACTTGCCACCATGTGCTTACTTTGGCAACATTGTATAAAAAACTCATAACCTTGGTATATCAGTGTCTCCTGGCTGTGCTCGTGTTGATGTGTGGCAGTGTCTTGCTGAGTGGTGTTCATTATTGTTGTTGTGTGGTTCTGTGTGCCATTGCAAGGAGCTTGGATTATAGCAAAGAGCAAACATTAAATTTCTTGTTCAACTTGGCAAGAGTGGAAGTGAAATCAGGGACATGTTTCCAAGTTTCTGGGGATAATCCCATGAAGAAAACAGCAGTGTACAAATAGATCAAACATTTTTTGGAGGAAAGAAAGAGTCACTGATGAAGAGAGGTCAAGGCAGTTAGTAACAAGCAGAACTGATGAAAGCATTACAAAAATTCGTGTAATTGTGTACCAAAATCATGAGCTGACTGTGAGAAGCATAGCAGGCTAGGTAAATATCGATAGACAAATAGAAAAACTTTAACTGAAAATGTTGGCATGAGAAAGGTATGTATAAAAATGGTCCTAAAGGAAAGCATTGATGAACAAAAGCAAAGGAGAGTTGAAGTTTGCCAAGAGAGACAAGACAAGGTTTTGGGCCATGTTATCACTGGTGATGACACATGGGTGCATTAATAAGACCCTGAAACAAAGCATCGAAGTGCATGATGGAAGTCAGCCAATTCTTCACGGCCACAAAAGTTCCATCAGTCCAAACAATGCTGCTAAACTTTATGATATCAGAGAGATTGTTCATTATGAATTTGTGCCAACTGGACAGTCAACCAAGTTGACTCTTTGGAAGTGCTGAAAAGGCTGCATGAAAAAGTTAGATAAACATGACCTGAACTTTTCTGCAACAGCTCGTAGCTCCTGCATCAGTCACAACAATGCACCAGCTCAAGTTCAATGAGGAAGTTTTTAGTCAGTCAACAAATAACTGTATTGGAACCTTCCCTACTCACCTGATCTGGCCCCCAATTCCTTTTTTTCTTGACCCAAGCATAAAGGAAATATTGAAAAGAAGACATTTTGATGACCTTGAAGACATAAAAGGTAATATAATGAAGGCTCTGACAGCCTTCCAAAAAAAAGTTCCAAAATTGCTTTCAAGGGTGTACTAGGTGTTGGCATCAGTGCATAGCTTTCCAAGGGGAGCACTTCGAAGGTGACTCTAGTGATATTCAGCAATGAGGTATGGAGCACTGTTTCTAGTATCTCACGAACTTAACTGTCAGACATCGTATACATATTTTATTGGTTATGTTTCTTTGGAGAACTCTGACTAAAACACCTAGTGATTGACCTTATTTTCCTATCAAGTAGAACGGCACCTCTCTTTCTGTGGGCACTGCTGTGAGTTTGTCCATGTGCCCTTCTCTGCTAACCAACCCCCAATGTTTCTCAAGCACTGTGACCAGCTCTGACTAATGGACTCTAATGAAAGGGGAGGAAGGGTTCTGGGAACAATATTTTCTTCCTGATACAAAAGGACATACAAAATTTCCTTTTCTGTTTCTGCCACTTGAACACAATTGTGTGACAGCCACTGCATTTATGCAGAAAGGCCAAGAAGATCATGTACCGCCCTATACCCTCAGCCTGGCCATCCCTGGGTTACTGACCACCCTCAGCTACTGCCCAACTCAGGAGGCTTTGGAAGTGTCCACATCAGCCTGCCTGTGATACAGGCCGCGTGTCACGCAGCCACTTATAGGGGAAGGTACCCTAACTCTCCACAGCTGCCAGCTTTGACTTCCGCTTCTCACAGCCGTCTGCCAAGCTCACCACATAGGCTTCTATTTCTGAGAAACACAGGGGGGCCTCTATAGTAAGATATTTGGGAAATTTTGGTTTTTCTGTTTTAATTGGTGTGTGTGTGTGTGTGTGTGCGCGCGCGTGCGTGTGCACGTGCGCACGCGCATGTTTGCACACAAGCACATAAGAGTTTAAGAAGAACTGGTAAAAAGTTATTGATTATAAGTTACATTTGGATGAACAGAAATCATCAGGATGGCACCCTCAAAAGCAATAATACGAGCAAAATCAATTTGGGAAATGCCTGTTCACTTCGAGTCATATCTGCTTTGGGGGGAAAAGAGCAAACAGTAGTTGCTTTCATTGAGGATTATGTATTTCACAGTGGGACTCTGGTCGGTTTGGTTTAAGTACTTTATAGATTTATCTCACCTTTAAAGAATGCCCACTTGTCCCCAGATATTTTCACACATATGTGTTCACATACCGTCATTGTCACCGTTCTACATGGAAGAACACATGATGTCAACCTCCTTCCACAGCAAGAGCCTTTACTTCGAGCAGAATTAGAATTGGCTCCAAGGAACGATCAGCGCTTTTCCCCCTGAACATGTGCATAGACCAAGCCAGGAATCAGGGACATGCCCATCCTGATCCATTCCTCTTGCGACGGGGCCTGAGGGTCTGCACTTCTAACAAGTTCCCGATGGGGCTGAGGCTGCCTGGCTGCAGACCACACCTCAAGTATCCATGCTCCAAAAAAGCAGCGTGCGTCAGATTCCCTTTGCATGCACAAGATTTCGAGTGCCACACATTTTATCAAATTACCTAACTTCTCTTATTCTCAATTTTCTCATCCAACAAAGCAAGTACAGAAACAGTACCTATCCCTCACTGGGCTATTACAAAGTTTCATGAGAGAGAGCATTTCAATGCATTTAAGATGTTTGGCAGATAAGGGGCACTCACAATTGGTAGCTAGGACTGTCCTACATTGAAGCATACATTTTACTGAGGATTTCAAAGTTTACAAATGAATTAGACAGGGCTCTGATTAAGTTGGGGGCAAGAGAGGAATCAGGATGCAAAGACCATAGAATTCTCATTTCAACTCTGCTATCTTGGGATAGAAGAGGCTTTTGGGCAGAGGGGTTGCCTACCCACCTCTCACTCATCACCACTCCCCACCCCCATTGCAGGACAGGAACCAGGTGGCTCTGGTCTGCCCAGAGCAGAGTGGATATGGAGCAGACCTGGAATGGTCACCAATTCAGAGGTAAGACCCAGCCAATCTGATCTCTCTCCCAAGAACCTAGCTGGAACACGACGTTTTCTTTCTTTCCCTGTAAGTCCATCATTCAATGACCCCAGAGCTTGGATGTGGATGATAATGGGGCTGTATGGCCATTTCAATCAAGCAGAACAATGAAGATGAACAGAGAGAAGCGAGCATACTCATAAGACTCCCACACACTGAAGGAGAGAGCCCAAGAACAGGGACAGAAGGAAAGGACAGACGGAAAGGGCAGACAGAGACATACTGCACCATCCTCCTGGTCGCTTAGAGATTTCTCTTCTCGGTTCAAGTCCTGCACTCGAAACTGCACAACTACCCTGTGCCCTTTTCCCCCTTTCCGTTGGCCAATTTTTGGGGAACTCTGGTACTTACAACTAAACAACGCATGTCTAAGAAACTTAAGTAAGTTTTCTGCTAACCTCTTTAAGTCTGTTTCCTCATCTGCAAAATGGGGATTTATTCATCTATATTGAGTGTCTGCTGTTTGTTAAGCACTAGCTAGGTAGTGGAGAAACAATGCTTAGATAGTCCAAGAAATATCGCTACCTTTGTGGAATTTATAGTAGAAGACATAAGCCTTAATGGATAAATCACTCATAAGAACAAACAATTACGACTGGGTTATTATGCTGTAACTAAAGGAGTACATAACAGAATAACATATTCATGCAGGGCTGAATTAAGAAACAGTCTGAGAGGCAATCAAAATAAAGATTAACAAGGTGAAGAGGGAAGAGAAAAGCATTTAGGCAATGAGAACATGATTTGCACAGAAGTCTAAGAGGCAAGGAGCATGACGAGTGTGGTGGCTGAAGAAAGACAAGGGGCAGGCTGGCACTGTAGAGAGAAGAAGGGAACCTGTGACATGAAATGAGCTGGACAAAAGGTCGGGGTCAAAATGCCAAGTGCTCTGTAGGCCATGATGAGTATTTTGATCTTTATTCTAAGATACTTATTCAAAGCTCATGACTACTTTTAAATAAGATGTTAAGGTGATATCTGCCCATGAAAATGCCACGCGGGACACCATGTGGAGAACGGAGTGGAGGAGGTAGGAGTGGATGTGGGTGGAGCAGGTAGGAGGCTCTTCAATGGTCCAGGGCAGAAGACCAGACACAGGCAGAAATCATGAGAAAGTACTGAGCTGAGATGTCTTTAAAGTAGAGGGAAAGGCTGACATCCCAGCTCAGTAGGCTACTCAGTATATATGCCTTTGGAACCTGGTGGGTCGTCGAGATCAGACATATAAACTTGTGAATCAATGAGACCATCCTGTGGTCTTAATAGAAGACATGGGCACAGCTGAGGAGAGAGGGCCTACAGGGTGACCAGTGCATAGTGCCAGGCACAGAGGGGGATGGGGCACAGGACAAGGGAGGCCAAGGCAAGTCCAAGAGACGGTGGTATCATGGACCAATGATGAAAGGATTAGCCATCATCAGATGACAGGATGGCTAATGAAATTAAACCAAATAATTTAATTCAGAGTGCTAAACAATGGCAATTACCATTCTAAACGGCTCATCAATTCTGTGAGCATCAAACAAGACAATCGTATGTCAGAGTAACTGACAAGTGGAAGGTTTGCAACAGATGCACATAGCAATCCCTCTTCCCTTTTGAAATTCGAATGACTTGTTTTTTGTCTACAGATTCTTCCACGACTAAAGAAAACCATGAAATAAATATCTACGGTGTGAGGATGAGCTGAATACTGAAGAAACAGTAGAAGAAACAGATGAGACTCTTGGGGACAGAAGAATCAAGGATGTCCACTAGAGGTATAAACCAAGAATGACACTGATTTTCCATTATAGCTTCTCCAAGTGCCAGCCTAGGACAGAAACAGGGGTTGAAAGGGTTGCATTCACACACACAAACATACACACCCAAAACATAACGCCACCTTCACACAACTCTAGAAACACAAGGAATTGGCATTATACGATTTTGGTTTTTAGAAAAAAATTTGTATTCATTTTAAACTGCTAATGATGTATCCCACATCAAAAGGAATAATTGAAAATAATTTTAATAACTGGGTAAAGATCCATGGGAAGCAGAACCAGGAGTGTGGTGTCAGTCTATTCTGCCTCTACTGAAGCCCCACAAGACTGGGACACCATTTACCTATTTGGGGCAAAGGCTCACTCGTCACTTGCTAATCCCACCCAAGTCCGAAAGAGTAAAACGCCTGCTCTTGATAATATCCCATAGAAGGCATACAGGACAGACCCCTAGTGTTACGACCAGTTGGATAATTGTGCAGAAATAATGTGCGGTTCCCGGGCTGTGTAGAGAGAATTGCAGAGGACAGAGGCTTTCTGCCTTGAAAGGGAAACTATTTAAATGTTGGTGCCTGACAGCTAAAGAAAAGAGGCTCCATGGCAACAGCGATGCTCCTGGGTCAAGAACAAGTTCTGAGAAAGTAACGGACATGCAAATGAACACAAACTCATGGCCCCAGGCCTGCACCCACACTGTTGTGTCTCATCAATTCTGTGTCCTGACGTAAGGGGACAATTCCGTGGTGGTACTGAGTGCAACAAGAAGGTTAAGGGATGGGAGGCAGGGGCATTCTGGTAAGAGGTTTTCTGCCTATTTGCCCAATCCAAAAAAAGAAAAAGAAAAAGTGGATGTTCATTTTACTTAAAATTGGCAGAAAATAATAACTCCCACCCTGTTTTGTATGGCCAAAAGCCCAGATTTAAATTTTAACATTTGCTCGTATGCTACTGTTTAAGTCAAGTCTTGAACTGTTTCAGCTGCTCTAAAGGGGAAGTCAGAAGTGGTGGGTGGGCGAACTCATGGCTGGGGGGCACCCTGCGAGTCAGGATCCAGGTGGAGTGTTAGGTGACAGCAGCCCCCTTACCTGTGGGCCATCCCAGGAATGAAGGCCAAGTCATCTTCAATAAAGAGTTGAGGAGAATTTGCGTCATCCCAAAGAGATCTCAACTTGTTTTGTATGAAAATGCTAAACAAATTTCAGAAACAACAGGTTTAAAGCAGTTCAATGGCAAAGTAAATAAGGACGTCTGTCAGAAGCCGAGGGTCTACCTCTGGGCCTCTCCCAGGCTTGGAAAAGGGGTTATTCAAGTTCTCCAGTACCTGCATTTGCATCTGTGAAATGCTAGGCCAGACACAGTCTGACCGTCTCCATGGTTCCGGTTAGGACTCAACAGCACGCTCCCGAATTGCATCCCTTTGGTCTATGGGCTTCTTGTCCCCACTCACACCATCTCAGCTACCAGGCCCTGCTAAACATGTCCCAGAAACCATTTGTTCCGTGATTCTTATTCCAGGCACCGGCTATCTCCCCGCAGTTTAGTGGTGTCAATGAGTTTTGCAAGCCTCCTTCAAGGGAAAATAAAAATACTTAAAGTTGCTTTTGAACAGGCCTGCCAAGCTTCTAGGCTTACATCTTTTGAGGACATTTTTTATTTACAGCACCCCTGAGAGGTGGAAAGCAACGTGTAATCTCGGGGAATGTTCTTCTGTCGACAAATCTGGCCAATGTTCCCTAACAGCAGAGATCTTCAGACTCGTACCCTCCCAGGCCTTGGCACAGGAGTACCTGCTGGGCAGAGGTTCCTGCCAAAAGGGTGTAGACACATTACACGCAGCCTCCCTGTGATGGCACATGGCCTTGCTTCTGGAAGTACCCTCCTCCATCTGCTTTCACGGCTCAAACTTCTGTCCCCTCCCTGCACCCTACATGTAATGTAGGTTTTCAAAACTTTCTCCCACAGGGACCACCCTAGTAGCTGACAGAAATGGAGGAGGTAACAGAGTGATCAGGGCTTCTCCAGCAAACGTTTTCTGGTCAGGAGGCCAAACAAGACTCTTTTAGGCTTTGTACACTTCCTGTCACAACCAAGGCTATTACATAGATACATATACAACAAGAGAGAAAACACATCTCCACACCTTTTATTCACAAAATCTAAACTACAATAAAATAATCACGGAGTGCAATTTGTGCAGTACAAGTCTACTAATGAGAAACTGGAATCATCTTTTGGAGGGTAGGAATAACATTTCCCTGAATTTGGGTTCACAGGCGACGTTTCCTGTTGTCAACTCAATGGCAGTGCTCACCCATGTAAACTGTGCTTAGCTCTCAGGCCTTCCAAAAGCCAGATCTAGTGCTCATGCTGCACTGGACAGAATCAAAGAGGTTCAGGGCACAAAACTGAGGTTGTGGCCAAGCTTGGGCTGAATACTGGTTCTCCCACTTCCTGGCCAGCTTCTGATTTCACTCCTCCAACACATAATGTTCTTGTCTTTATGAAGAAGCCAAGAAGATAACTGTAAGCATTCTATGAACGAATGGTGAACATCTGTTGACCTCCTACTATGTCCAAAAATTATTCTATGTGCTATGCGTCCCACATGCATTACCTCATTCAGTGATCAAAACATTCTGACAAGGGAGGCACAACCCTTATACCCAGTTTTTAGGTAAAGGAGACTGAGGAACAGAGAGATTAAGCCAGAATCACCCACCTGGATAAAAACATACGCAAACTAAGAGCATTCACCACCCAGTACCTGTGAACCGTGGTTGATGAATGTTAGCTGTGATCACTTTTATTCTTATTAATGAGATATGTCAATGAAGTAATTAAGATGAATTTTCTTTTTTTTTTTTTTTTTCCACTTCTTTTTTTTTAAGATTTATTTTATCGATTTTTTTTTTTTTAATTTATTGTTAAATTTGATGAGGTTACATTGGTTGGTAACAATTAGACAGTTTACAGATGTACAAGTCCACCTCACATCATTCATGCATAAGATGAATTTTCAATGTGCATTCCAGAACCCAGACATTTCAAAATGAGTTTGGTCCTTCAAAGGAGTTCACTTTTGGGGGCTTTTTTGCATTCCAAATAAAGCAGAATTGTTCAAACTGTTCTTGGTTTTACCCTTCAAAACCATCGTTTATTAATTCCAGGAGGTATTAAGCCTCATTACTCCTCTGTTCTAAATTTCCCTTCCTAAATTATAAGCTAATGTGTCAGTTAATGAAATATTAGATTGCCCCATAACACAGCATAACAATGCATATTGTTGATTGAGGAAAAGAGCCCCTCCCATCCTTTCACGGTTAAACTAAAGACCAAATGCCAATAGAGGCTGCTTCTCAATTTGTCAGTGTATTTCATGCTGATCCCCTTACCAAGATCAACCCAACACCCACTGTCCCACAGCCTTAGGCAGCCAGGGGCAGAGGCCCAGTGCACACCCCCCACTTTACCCCCTTTGCTGCTGCACATTGATCCTTCGCTCATCTCTCATGGGTTCTTATTCTTCACACACTTCACACAAAGCTGCCAGAAGCTCTTCCCCAAACATCAGCTTAGTCCCCTGTCGGTCTTTAGAAGCTAAAAGGACGGAGAACGTTTCTCAAGAGATAAATAATTTTCTTTGTTTTTGTGAAACAATCATAACCAGAGTGCAAGCGTCATAGCAGAATAAGAAGCACAGAGTAGCAGCTGCAAACCTTCTGGGAAGGTGCTCAAAAATCAAGTCCTACAGGCCCATTGCAAGGCGCCTGTCCCCTATGACCACCTAGGATACCCTCTGAAATTTTAAATGCAAAATGACATCACCCAAATCTATATCTCTGACCCAAACCTCCTCGTCCTCGACAAAGACATGCCTATTCTTCTAGACCGCGCCCACTGGAAATGTCCACTTGGATTTCTTTTTTTTTTTTTTTAAAGATTTATTTTTATTGTTTTTGACAGAGAGAGAGAGAAAGATACAGAGACAGAGAGAAGGGGGAGGGCTCAGAAGAGTCTCCATAGTTACACACCATTGGTTTATCCACATAATTTCATTCCACAGGTGGGCGCGGGGCTGCACAGGGCAGGAACTGGGCCAGGGTCTCATCTCAGTGAGAACCAAACTGGGGGTACTCCCCAGTGCAGCATATGGGTCCACACAGGCTGGGGCCGGGATTCGATCCTCAGTCCCCAGGGCTGCAAAGTGAGCGCTTAACCCACTGAGCCATCCCGGCTTCCCTGCCACTTGGATTGCTAACTCTCCCAACCAGCACAATGTGTCCACTACAATATGCTCAAAAGACTTCTAACTTTTGGCTTGCAACTTGATTCATGATCCCATCTTCACATCACAAGACTGTCTACTGCCTCTCCACCCCACTCAATTTGCAATGCCCTGGCCTATCTGTAGATGCATCTATCCAATAGAAAGATGATGTGAGCCAAAACAGCAAGGTTTAAAGGTAATTTTCAATGTTTTAGAAGCCATATGTAGAAAGGTAAAACTAATTTTAATATACTTCATTTAATGTAAGAAATCCATAATACTATGCTTACAATATGTAGTCAATATAAAGTAATAAGGAGATAGTTACATTTTTGTCATACTAAGTTTTCAAAATTCAATGTGTGTTTTACATTTATAGCAGTTCTTTTTTTTTCTTTTTTCAATATAAAATGGATTTTCAGGGCCCTAAATTCTTTCTTTCCTTCTTTCCTTCTTTCTTTCTTTCCTTCTTTCCTTCCTTCCTTCTTTCCTTCCCTCCCTCCCTCCCTCCCTCCTTCCTTCCTTCCTTCGTTAAATTTAATGGGGGTGACATTGGTTGGCAACAATTAGATAGCCTCCAGATGCACAAGTCCACATCACATCACCCACGCATCGCAAGTGGACAGTATAGATCTAAATTCTACCCAATGTTCAAGGGTCAGCTCAATTCCTTCTATTCCATGAGATTCTCTAGTTCCTGCAGCCCATATGTTTTCCTTCTCTGAGTTGCATTTATGCTGATAACTATTACATGCTGTTAGACACTCTTCTCCATGTATTTCATGACTAAAAGTTTTGTCTTCATAATCAGGTTCCCAAAATATTAAGAATAGCATCTGTTTTATCCCTAGAGTATCTGTTATGATGCCAACCAGACATAACCAGTCAATAAATATAGATCAGTTTGTTGATGATGAATCACTAAGGCACATGTCAATAGTGAATAAAGGGGAAAACTGAGGGTATAATTATTAAAAATTGAAAAAAGGAAAACAGTGACAGTCAGTTGAAGAAACTGAAAAAAATCCACAAAGGAAAATATATTGTTATCCTTCCATAGTGCTATTATTCCATTTAATCTGTATTGTGTGTACAATAAAATGTGTGTACCACATTTTAAATGCTGGTATATTAAAACTATGCCTGCAATCCTCAACAAATATGAAGAAATAACTATGGAGAAAAAAACTGGAGATGAAAACATCAAGAAAAAGGACACACTGGGCAGAAGCTCTTTATCACACTGTTTTGGGGGTTCTCCGATTACTTGATGGCTTCATTAGTAGATATAGTGTCCACTAAAGACTATCTCTTGTTCATGTTGAGTCCTTAACCACTGGGATACTCAGTCTCATCATGCCATTACTCCTGATTTTCCTTTCTAAATTATCATCTAATATCTCAGCTAATAAAACATTACGCCACCTCATAAGATAGTCTATTGCTAACTTAGGAAACAAAGAACTAGCAAAGTGTCTAGCACAGGGCCTGTACTCAATAAACGTTTAACTGAACCAGTAACAGATAGAATTGGTATTCGAACTATGATGACAAAAACTGTCGTGGCATGTGTGACAGGAAATCTGGAACCAGTGTGAGCAAACAGGATAGCATATAAAAAATTAACTTCAGTCTTCCTAACTGTTCTAAAAATATTCTCATGAATCAGAAACAGTATGGTGAGGCGATACCACACCTACCTATAAAAGATGTGCAGAATGTGGGAGCCATATCTCCAAGAACATCCTTTTCTTTCCTACTCTGCATGTAGACAATCTCAATAATCCTTCATAAGAAAGTGTGGGCAGATTCTATGTCGGCGTACTAAAGGAGATATAGAATGAGTCCCTGCACCAAAAAGTTAACAAATAAAAAATAAGATGGGGGAAGCTAGGATGGCTCAGTGGGTTAGGTGCTCACTTTGCAGCCTCAGTGACTGAGGATCAAATCCCAGCCCCAGCCTGTGTGGACCCATATGCTGAGCTGGGGAGTGCCCCCAGTTCAGTTCTTACCAGGGTGAAGACCCCAGCCCAGTTCTTGCCCTGTGCAGCCCCGCACCCACCTGTGGAATGAAACTATGTGGAAAAACCAATGATGTGCAACTATGGAGACTGTTCTGGGCCCTCCCCCTTCTCTCTGTCTCTGTCTCTGTATCTCTCTGTCAAAAACAAAAACAAAACAAACAGAAAAAATAAGATGGGATCAAACAAATGAGGTCAGATGAGGGTGAAGTTCACATGATTCACGTAGGGAGACAAACTCTATTGAGTAGCAAACAGGACACCATGCTGTGTTCTTCAACAATAAAGGGGCACAACAAATGTTACAAGGCTAGAAGTGACCTCCCTACTCACAAGCAAATTCTGTGTCCACATCTTACTCTGTAATTAATCATAAGTATAAGCCTAGGCCCAAAACTTAAAGTAAACATAATGTATCTTCCTTTCTTTGCTATTGATTTTTGGTGTCATTTAAGTTGTATGTGGAGGGATGCTACATGCATGTGTATGTGTGTGTTAGAGGTTCCACTAAAAAACAAATGAACTGGCATACTAGATGTTGTAGTGACATACTAGATACTAGAAGCAGCTGCAAAATCAAAGCAGACGAGGAAAACAATAATTGTCCAAATGGGCTTATGGAATAATTAGTTCTTAAAAGGACAATTGCTGTCACACATAAGACCATAAGTGTCATTCCAGTGAGTGCTCATTTGGGGTTCCCTTGTCCTACATAAATAGGCTAGAAGTATGGGTGGGTAAGAAAGGGCAATTGAGATGCTGACAAAGGATATAGTAAATGCAAGCTCACCAGACCCAGTACCTATATTTCCTGGCCCTATTTAGTTTTGAAAACTATGTCAAAAGAGATGGAAGATTTTTTTTTTTTTTTAATTTATTGTTAAATTTGATGAGGTTACATTGGTTGGTAACAATTAGACAGTTTGCAGATGTACAAGTCCACCTCACATCATTCATGCATCGTATTATGTGCCCATCACTCAGTATCAGTTCCCCTTCTAGATGGAAGATTTTAAAGAAACAGATCTCCCATCTACAGCTCAATGTTTCTCAATAACTGTCATTACTCAATGGCCCTTCCCACTGATCTTGACCCTCCACTCACTCAGTCCCCTCTGTGCCTATGACTGATAACTAGACCCTGGCTTGTCACCTTCCCACTGACCCACCAGCTGTTGATCTCTGCATGTTTCCACTGTCATGAAGATACGACTCTGAGTGAATAAGTCAGCTTTTGCTAGACTAGTTTTACGAGTCGGGAATATGCTTTACTCATCAGTTTTATCCCCAGTGCCTAGCTTGACGCCTGTTATGTATTAACAACAGTATAAATGGGTGTTGGGCCAAACTGGGGTTGCTGATTTTCTCTTGGAAACACTGGAAGAAAATGACTCTTTTCCAAGGCCAACTCTCCTCACAAATGGACATCCATTAAACCTATATTTAGACTTTCATTGCTAGGAACCTCAAATTTCCTTTCCACATGGAAAGAGAAGCTGGTAGAGCAGCCCATTTGCTGCCCTGTTTCTAGCTCAAGAAATCAGCCATTCTGTATTTTGAAAGCAAGTCACTGTTCCTGTTTGCATAATGGGGCAGAAAAATCATAGGGACATTAACATAAAACAAAGTAACCTTGTTCATGGTTTAGTGTATCTTCTGATTCAAAAAGCAGAAAAGAATTTGCAGTTTGGAACATTTTAGATTTGTCTCAGTCACAATATGCAAAAGGTCTTATGGAATCTGAAGTTTCTCTCTTTGTTCCATGTCTACTATTATAACATCATAAAGGGTCATTTATGACTTAAGGTGTCAGTTCCCAAGTGGTGGTACCCCGGAGGTATATGTTGGGTGGTTCAGGGGTATGTGAAAAACAGTAAGTAATGGCAAAAGATAAGTAACGTACAAAAACGTACAACGTTACTTATGGAACAATCAATGTTAAGTCTGAATCACAGTTAATGGGGACATTTCAAGATTAGATCACATGATGATTGGTGAGGGAGTCGCTATGAGCCCTCCCCCAAACCACTCACCCTTCTACCAGTTGTTATACACAGTTTCAGAAGAATTCATTTCTGATGTTTCTAGAACTTCCCCAAACATATAAATACATCTGTAGCCAGACAGTGTGTTGTCTTTAGTAATGATTCTTTTCAGGTAGTTGCTTTTAATTCAATGATTAACATAATTTCAGTATTAATGCGCAGTGATTTTTAAGTGTGTCCGTTTAAGTTTTTTCTTGTATCTTCATAAAAAATAAGCACCACAACAGGCTTAATGCAAGTCCAGATGTAGGACTGTATCTTGCATCTTTTGAGCCTGATTTCAAGAAACTAAGTGAATTAAAGCAAGCTCAAGGATCTCACTAACTGACTAACAGTGTTTCAATGAGCTAGTGATCTGCATAATAATTAGACTTATCAGATAACACAAATGAATATTATTAATAGTAAATTAAAAGTTTGTTAAATACTTAACCATCATTATCAATACTTAACTGTGTTATGAATATTATAAAATTAAATCTGTGGTTATAATGTAATTTTTTTCTTTCCTAACTTATTACCTCATTTCCACTATTTTATATTCAGATAGGCACTGAACAAAAGTGTCAGTATTTAAAAACAGCTGCTTTAGGGGAAGCTGGGATGGCTCCACAGGTTGAGTGCTTGCTTTGCAGCCCCAGGGACTGAGGATTGAGTCCAGGCCCCGGCCCCACCTGGGACCCGGACCCAAGCCGTGCAGAACCATGTGCTGACCTGGCGTGTGCTTCCCATGCAGGAGGCCCTCAGTTCAGTTCTCGCCCCCTGCCCCTGGTTCGGCCCCTGACTCAAGGGGGTGGGCCTCCTATGCAGGAGGCCCCCAGCCCAGTTCCTGCCCTGCATGGCCCCCGCCCACTTGTGTGGAACAAAACCACGTTGAAAACTGATGGCATGCATCTGTGGAGACTGCTCTGGGCCCTCCCCTTCTCTCTGTCTCTGTCTCTGTCTGTCAAACACAATAAAATAAATCTTTTTTTTAACTAGCTGTTTTTTAAAAAAAGGGGGGTACAATTTATAGAAATGGGTTTAAAAGCGGTAAACAAGTGGGAAATATCTGGGAATCACTGATTTAGGGGATAAAAATTCAGAGTTTCGAACTTCTGCCTTTTCACAAATGTTGAAATTGTGCCAAAGAAATAATGACAATCACAGCTCTAAGTGTATGGAATACACGATCGATCATATGCCCCATAGTAGTTATAATAATTAGATTAGGAAAACCATTCAGTTATAGAGCATGCTAAAATTGTGAGTGAAAATAGCATGGCACGGCAGGGTTGTAGAAGAATGGTCACGGGCAGGCCTGTGGGGTGATGACAGAAAAGTTATTATACCTTCTGCACCTCCATTTGTTAATCAGTGAAAATGGGATAATCAAGAAAACGCAGACACACACACGCTCACTCAATGCCATGCACAGAGTTACATGAAAAGACAATAAAAAAAACTTGCACGAAAGTTATTTGGATATATATAAAGAACCACACAGCTATGTTATTGACTGAAGAAAAAATATTTAAAAGAATAGCGAATTTTTCTTTACAACATTTTAATGAAGCCAAGACCTTGACATAAAGTATAATGATGCATCTATTCTGATGTTTTGTTGTTTTTAATTATTAAATGTATTGGGGTGACACTTACATAGGTTCCAGGTGTACAGTTCTACATGACATGGTCTATAGATTGCATTATTATGTGCTCACCACCCAGAACCAGATCTCTTTCCATCACCATATATTTGATGTCCCCTCCCTACTCCCCCTCTGATGTCTGATTTAATTATATTGTTTCATGAAGAGTATTATCTGTCAAGCAGTGAGTCCTCATGTAAAGAAAGATCGCTAGGGAGTTATAGGGTATGATGTCCTGAATGTATTGTTAAGCAAAAACGAAAACAAATCCTCCATCTTAAGAGTATACAGAGCAGGCTGCCTTTTGTGTATTAAGAAAGGAAAAGGGAGATCCATGCTCACACATTTATTTTTGCAAAAAGAAACAGAGAAAGGTACGGTATGCTGAACAGTAATGAAAATGGCTTCCATGAGGACGAGTGGGAACAGGGGAGAGGCTGGGAGGATGGAAATGAGATCAACATTCCTCTGAAGACACCTTGTTATACACATAAAGTTCTTGCTTTTGAACCATGTAGCTGTCCCCATATTCAACAGTTCAACTAAATTTGAAAAGAGAATGAAAAGAAAAATAAGCTCTAGACTTAAATATAAGCAGAGTTAAGTGTACATTGGTGTTGCGATTATGCAAGAGATTGTCTTTATTCTTATCCTGGCATATTTAGGAGTGAGGCGACATCATGCCTGTCACTCACTTGCACATAGTTCAGCCAGAAGAAGACGTGTGTGCAGGTGCATGCTCACATGGGAGTACATGAACACACACAAACGGATAGAGCAGGGGTTCCCAACCTTTTTATACCCTAGGGCGCATTCTAAAATATTGGTAGGGCAGCGGGCACCAGCTATTTCTAAGGATATTTATTATTGGACAAGAATAAAAAATAATAAACAAAAATAATTTTAAAATAAATTTATTGTACAAATTATATACACACAAAGAAACATATACAAAATGTAATACAAAATAAATAATAAACACACGTATAATAAAATCATTTAAAAAAACATAAAAGAAAACATAAAAAAAAAACAATCTGTCAGTGTGATCTTTGGCATTGCATTTCATTGGCCAGTGCCTCGTAATTAGGAGAGTATGACGACAACCCTGTTAGCAAACAATTATTAAGATGCTCATCGGTAAGTCGAGATCTATATCGTGATTTTATTAAATTCGTGTTTGAAAACAAAGATTCGCATAAATACGTTGACCTGAAAAACGATTTGAGTTTATATGCCGCTTTTTTAAAAAATGGGAACCTTTCTTTGTCAACT